>JAMFLL010000198.1:0-54154 GCA_027475725.1 Pythium rhizo-oryzae | reverse complement strand
GCTGGCGGGGCCGGGCGTGGTCTCGCCCACCGGGGGCTTCCAGATCTCGCCGAACGCGGTCAAGCGCAAGCGCTCGCACTCGGTCGCGAGCAGCGTGTCGTCGTCGTCCACCTCGCTGTCGAGCGCCGCGGCCGTGGACGCCGCGCTGCTGGACGGATCGACGCCCGTCGGCCACAGCGAGCTGCGCGTGGACATTGACGCGATCGACAAGCCGAGCAACCGCGTGGTCGTGGCCAAGCGCGCGATCAAGGGCGGCGTCACGCCGTCCAAGCGCTGCAAGGACAAGAAGAAGAAGCTCAAGGTGGACGTGATCGAGCGCGCGCTCAAGCGCTTCCGCGCCGAGCTGCGCGCCAGCGACGGCGCCGTGGGCGAGGGGCGCGGGGAGAGCTGCTACGAGTCCACGAGCGTGTGCCACCGCGACGACGACGGCGACGCCGGGCTCGCGACGCCGCGCCACGCGTCGCACGGCGAGTCGTCCATGGCCGAGCTCATCGCCAACACCAAGAGCAGCAACCGCCCGATCGAACGTGGCAGCAGCCGCCGCGACGAGGGCGTCGCGCAGACGCTGCGCGTGCAGGTTGGCGTCGCGGCCGCGCAAGGAGCGCGCGCGTACATGGAGGACCGGTTCTCGGTTACGGCGCGGCTCTTTGAGCACCACGAGCAGCGGGACGAACTGCAGAGCCCCGCGAGCCTGCTGGCCGTGTACGACGGCCACAATGGCGCGATCGCGGCCGAGTACGGCGCGCGGCGCTTCCGCGAGCTGCTCTCGGACAGTGAGCTGCTGCTGGACCTGTGCAAGCGCCCGGCGCACATGACGCTCAGCGACCATGACATTGAGCGCGTGGAGGAAGTGCTGAAGGACACGTTCGAGGTCGTGGACGACGAGATTGTCGAGCTCACGATCAGCGAAGGCAAGCGCGACGGCTCGACGGTGCTGCTCGGGCTGCTCATCGGCGGCAAGATGTTCGTCGCGAACCTCGGCGACACGCGCGGCGTGCTGGGCACGACCGGCGATGGCGACGCCGACGGCACCGACGACGTCGTGCGCGTGTCGGTGGACCACAAGCCGGACCTCAAGGCCGAGACCGAGCGCATTGAAGAGGCCGGCGGCAAAGTGATCTTCTCTGGCTGCTGGCGCGTCGCGCACGACGAAGTGCCGCTCCGCCTGGCCGTGAGCCGCTCGCTGGGCGACCACCCGCTCAAGGCCAACCTCCCGCTGAGCTGCTCGGCGCCGCTCGTGTCGGTCGTGCCGGACATCCAAGTGCTGGACGTCAGCGGCTCGGGCGACGACGTGCTCGTGTTTGCGACCGACGGCCTCTGGGACCGACTCAGCGACGACGATGCGATCCGCATCGCGCGCACCAAGATCGCCGAGTACAACAACAGCTCCGCGTCTCTCACGGCTCGTAACGCCATGCAGAGCGCCGCGATCGCGCTCGTGGAGACGGCGCTGGTGAAGCGCAGCATGGACAACATTACGGCCATGGTCATCGGCTTCTCGAGCGAGTCGGCACCGCGTCTCGATGACGTTGAGCTCGGGCTCGGCGAGCCGCTTGATCTAGAGCTGGAGACCATGAACGACCTATAGAAACTACAAACATTAGAGAACCTACCCACCTATCGACTTTGACGCCACGCAAAACATACCACAACATACACACAAGACTAACCCGTATAAAAGAAACAAAACGCACTGTACTACATAGTTCTCAGCTTGCTCGTGATCGTAGATCACTCTATATGGGGAAAGTTAGTGGTCTTCGTCTTCGCCGTCAAACAGTTCGTTGAGCACGATCTGCTTGATGGCTGGCACAGGCATCTTTTCCTCTTCGTCATCGTCCTCGCCAGTGTACGTCGCTTCTCCTTGGGCGGCAGCAGACGCGGTGGCAGCGCCAGTCGAGTCGTCCTCATCGTCGCTCCACGCGTCGGCAACTACTGGACGCTTGGGCTTCGGGGGAATCTTTTCCCAGCCGCGACTGATCCCCGTAGCAGGCCGAGCAGGGCGCGGTGCAGGGGCTTGCGCAGGCTGCTGTCCTCGGAGAGGAAGGAAGCTTAGTCGGCTCGCACTCGCAGCTCGGCTGGCATTCGGCCCACGCAGGAACTTCGACAACGTCACTTCTGGGACCTTCGCGTCGGCATGCTTGAAAAATGAGATGCGGCGGAACGGGTCTTCGCCAAACGACTCGGACGGCACCGAGTAGAATTCAGCGAGTTGGTGCATCATAGCGCGCTAAAGTACAATGCAATAAATGTGAGCAACGTTTCTAGTGACTTGACCCACTATTACGGGACAACGCACCTCATCAGCAGGCATCGGGCGCAAGCTCACGCTGTGGCAGTTTGCCTCTTGGACGATACGCTCGAGACGGCGCTCGACAACCTGCAAGTAGCTCAGGTTCGCCTTGCCCCACTCCACCAAGTTGGTCGGGTAGTTGGGGGTCTTCATCTCTTCTTCGAAAGATTCCGTCGTTTGCCCCGGTCGAGCCAAGCCAAGGGCCTCTGCGAGTCGCTGGTTGCGCATGATTTGCGCCCGCGGCGGGCCAGTCGAAGCTGGCGCGCTCGATGTCCGAGTGACGACCGCTCGCGGCGCAATCGCTGGCTGGGTAATCGGCGGTGGAGCGGGTGTCGACGGAGTCGGAAGTGCAGGGAAAGCGGTTTCTTGCTGACGAATGGCACGTGCCCCGACTGACGGGTCCTCCGACTCAAAGTTCCACGAGTCGGGCACATCGTCCAGACCTGTGCCACCGAGCGGGTTCTCGCCCGAGCGCGCCACTTGGAAGTTGAGCACGAGGCGGTTCATCACGCCGTGGATGTTGCGCATGTGGGCGTGGTATTCGATGTCATTCGGGAACACAACGTAGCGGTTCTCGAGGCTGTTCAGGCAACAACAGAGAACAATGTCAGATAGCAGACATCGACTCGAGCACAGCGAGAGTAACGCACCATGAAGGGTCTTCGCACAGGAAGTGTTCACGGCGGAAATGGGTCTCAAGACTCGAGCTGGTAGTGACAAAGAGCAATCGTGAGATCCATGCCCGTCAGCGCGCGACGAAGAGAAACACGTACTAGTTGCGGAAGTAATCGTGGTCGGTCTTGCAGATGTGGCAGCGGAAATGGTCACGCTCCAAGTGCTCATACAGCTGCATATCGCTGTAGAATCGGCGCTTGCAGAACTGGCACATGGGGTGGAAGTCCTTGCCAGAGGATTTCGGACCCACGGTGCGGTTCTTGCCGATGTTGTGCGCACGGAGACCGTTCTTGGTGAAGACTTGCTGCTCCTGGATGAAGAAATGCTGGTGCGCGAGGCACAACTCGCAGAACTCGGTCGCGTGTTCGATGCGCAAGTGGTCTTTCAGCTTCTGCTGCGAGCCACAAACGACTTTGCACTTCTTGATACGGCACGAGTAGTCGCGGAGCGCTCGCAGCGTGTTGTAGTGCGAGCGACACTCGTAAAAGATGATCTCGGAGGCCTCGTCCATGACCGACTCGCGTCCTCCCGCAGCGGCGTCGCCCCACAGCTGGAAGGTTTCAAAGTTGCGCTTGTCGCGGCTCACGACCACGCGCTCCAGGTGCTGCTTGCAGATCGGGCAGCTGCGGTCTGTCATCAGCATGCGCATGCGCAGCGAGCACTTGCTGCAGATGCCGTGGTGGTTACACTCTCCCACCGCGTGGAATTCAATCGGGTCCGCGCACAGCAGGCACACGTCGAGCTCCTCTTCGTCTTCCTTGGCCTCTTTCTTCGTGGGCTTGGGCTGAGTCTTACTCGCTAACTTCTTAGGTTTGGGTGCTGGCGCCTTCGCTTCGCCGTTTTCAGGGCCACGACTGGGCGAATCTTCCGCTGATGAGGTCTTGCCACCGGCGGGCTTGCGTCTTCTCCGCACAGAGGCGGGCACAAGCGACGTGTTGTTCGACTCGCCGTTGCGAGGCTGTCGCGGTGGGTTCGCGCTGCCTGAAGCGGCACCCTCTCCATCTGCTCCCGCGGCCTTGGTCTTGCTGTTCTTGGCGCGAGGCGCGCGAGATGATCTCCGAGCGCCGGCGCCATCTCCTACTGTAGCCGCCGACGTCTGCGGACGGAACTCCGCCGCGTGGGCGTTGAGCGACTCGGTGGCCATCTTGATCCGTTGGGAACTGAGTGGGGCTGGTCGAATGGCTTCTGACCCCGACGAAGATGTGATGGTGAACCCGAAGGCTCATACGACCTATACCGGTATTTGCACCGGTATCCTCCTCCGCATGGAAGATTCGTGGAACAATCGATTGTCAACAGTGAATGATGGTCCATCGGTTGGGTGGGTACGACTTCCTAAATTGATACGGCAACGCGCCATTAAGTTCCACTAACTCGGTGAGATCCTGATCATTCGCCGCGGTTCTGGAGTGCATGCACAGCACGGGCAATCGCTTGCGTCGATTCAGCCATAAACCGCATCGCTTCGGCTTGGAGACGAAGCTGCTCGCGCTGCAACTTGATTTGTTCTGCTTGGATGTCCAGCATGCGGCTCTGCATTCGCTCGTCCATTTCAAATCGTCGGCGCTTGATGTCGAGCTTCTCCGCTTCGTTTGACGGCGCCAGCTTGCTTGGAGGTACGCTAGACGGCCATCGCTCGATGAGATCGTCGTCGTCGTCATCGTCAACAACAACCGGCTCGGGTTCCTTCCTCTTGACCGTAACTTTCTTACCCGTTGCTCCGAGCAAGTGGGTAGCAGTGGGGTTGCTTACCCCACTTGGAGGCGGCATTGTCGACTTCGACTTCCACTGGATTCCGGTTGCTTGAGGAGCAGCCCGGAGAGGAGTTGGCGTAGGCGGTGCCACCTGCACCGGTGTTGCTTGGGGTACAGCCTTTGTTGCCGGACGACGAGCAGCAGGAGCAGCTTTCTTTGACTCCTCGACACGTGCGATGTACTCTTCCAGCAGCTTCTCGCGCTCGACTTCTTCGTTCGACTTCGGCCACGGCATTCCTACTCACAACAAACGCACGAGATAGAACCAGCAGAACCCCCACCTCCTCCCTGTTGTATCGCAACCACCACACCCCATCGCATGCGTCCTCCCGGGGGATCCGGCCCCTGCTTCTTATGCTTCTTCACGAGATCTGTAACATGGCGCCGCAGCGCGTCGCCCGCGACCTCGACGCCTTGAGCCGTCAAGCGCTCCGCGATCTCGCCCCAATGTTGCAGCTTCGCGGCCGCCGACCCGGCGCTGAAGAGCCCGCTGTCGCGCGCTGTGATCGCCCGCAGCGCAGCCACATCCTCCTCGAGCGTGTACGAAGTCCGCGGCTTCCGCGCAGTGCTCATCCTCGTCCCTTCCGCGACGAAGATTTCCCTTTGGACAACCCGCGCAGATTTTGCCGCGCACACAAAGACAAAGAGAGTGAAGGTCGCTTCAACATCAAATTAAAAAGGTATCGAACCTCTGGCATATCATATATGTTGTGCAGGCAATGGAACAGGAAATAAAGAGGCCTTTGTTTTTGGTTTATGAGGTTTGTTGAGGTGGAAACTCGCCCTTGGACCACGCCACGGAAGCGCGAGGGCGTATTCCCAATAGAGAACTTGCAGGCTACTCAAAATGATCAAAAGCAGCAGCGAAAGGGAGACAAAGAACACTCCAAATCGCCAGCACGTCGGCTCACGGGCCCACTTCACGGCGCCTTCGGCGGGTTGTCCACGACCTGCTTGTACAAGTCGCAGGCCGTCGGCTTAGGCATCTTGGCCGTCATGGTCTCGACGCCGCCGCGGTACGCCGGGTCGATCTTCTCGAGCTGCTCCAAGTACTCAGCCTTGACAGCGTCGCTGCAAAAGCGCAGGTACGCCGCCGTGTTGTAGTACAGGTGTTCGCGGCCTTCGTCGTCCAACACCTCCTTGTAGAACTGGCGCACCTGGTCATACTCCGAGTCCTTGCCCTCGTGACGGCTCGACGGACCGCGGTTGAGCGTACCAGCCATGTGGATCGCCAGCCAGTTTGCGTCGGGCGACACTTGCTGGCGGTGCGCGGGGCAGGTCGCTGCGTACGGCGAGATGCCCACGCCGTTCGCATCCGCGCGACCGACGCCGTCGCGGCTCTGCGGGCTGTAGTAGCGTGCCATGAAGGGGCAGTTCACCGGGATCTGGTGGTGGTTCACGCCCAGGCGATGAAACTGCGCGTCGCGGTAGAAAAACATGCGCCAGTTGAGCAAGAGATCCGGACTGGGCTCAATGCCCGGCACCAAGTTGCCGGGGTTCAAGGCCGCTTGCTCGACGTCACGGTGGTAGTTCTCCGGGTTCTTGTTCAGAACCAACACGCCAAGCTCATGGAGCGGGAAGTCAACGTGCGACCAGACCTTGGTCACGTCAAACGGGTCATAGGTCACCGTGTTGGCCTCTTCCTCCGTCATGATCTGCACCGACGCCGTCCAGCGCGCTTCCTTACCCGAGGCAATGTGCTCCCAGAGGTCACGCTTGGCAAAGTCCGGATCGACGCCCGACATACGCACGGCCTCATCCCACGTGAAGTTCTTCTTGCCCGCCTCTGGCACAAAGTGGTACTTGACGTAGACGTACTCGCCGCTCGCGTTGACCCACTTGAACGTGTGGCAGCCAAAGCCGTCCATGTGGCGCCACCCGACGGGCGTGCCCGAGTCCGAAAAGAACATGGTTCCGGCGTGGAGCGCCTCCGGGTTCGCGGCGAGGAAGTCGATTGTGCCTTCCGCGTTCAGCAAAAAGTTCTCCGGGTTGCGCTGCTGCGAACGGATCACATCGGGGCCCTTCATCGGGTCGCGCACGAAGAAGATCGGCCAGTTGAGCCCGACGAGGTCGTAGTTGCCGTCCTCCGTGTAGAACTTGATCGCAAAGCCACGCGGGTTGCGGCCCGCGTCGGGAAACTCGCGGCCAAACGTGACCGTGCTGAAGCGCGTAAACACGGGCGTCTGCTTGCCGACCGCGCTGAAGAGCTTGGCCTTGGTGTACTGCGAAAGGTCCTTCGTGACTTCAAAGTAGCCAAACGCGCCTGAGCCGGCCGGGTGTACCATGCGCTCGAGCGTCTTGGCACGGTTGAACGTCTGCTGCTTCTCAAACAGCATCGTGTCGGACGAGACCACGCGACCGTTCATCTGGATCGCGTGGTCGAGCGACGGCAGCGGATGGCCAAAGTTGTCCGTGATCACCGTCTTCGAGTCCTGAACGGGCGGCGGGGCCCCCGTCATGCGCGAGACCACGCTGCCGACGGCAGTCGAAAGCCCGCTCTGCTTGTCCGGATCGGGCGCGCCCGTGAGCCGCGCGGCGACTGTGCCAGGATGCTCCATGGGTCGTGTTGTGTGGCGTTTCTGGGGAAGGCGATGGCTTGTGAGAGGCGAAATGCCGAGTGAGCGAGCTCCAGTTGGGCGAGGAGAGCAAGAAATGGGAGCCCAACTGCCTCATCGTCGATGAGGCAGTTGGGCTCCTTTCTCTCCACGGATACGATGATCGGCGACACGGGAATTCACACGGGTCCCACACAGAGCAGGCTCAAACGTGCGGAGAAAGCGGGGAAAGGCGCTGTCCGATCCGTGTATTTTACGCCCGCCAGGTTACATATAGTATGTGAACGAAAATTGGCACACACCTGGGGAAGCCTGATGACAAAATTTCACGTGCGTCCGTGGCCTCGTTCTCTCACAAGCGCGGGCCATCTACCATCCGCGTGAGAGACTCCACCGTCATGGACGTTTCTGTCCAACGCGCCAACCTCACAAACATTCCATTTTTCGCCGTTCGCGCTTCACAATGGCAAACCTGGCAGAAAAAAAAACGTACAGTAGGTGATGAGGATGAACAGTTGATGGCCAACATGCGAGGTGAATATGCGGCTTGAAGCACCAAGTTGCCGCGCGTGGATGAACAAGCTGACCGCAATTTTCATCGCTCGGAGTTCGTGATGCCTCTATGCCGTCGTGGAATCCAGCGCTTGCGATGGTACCAGTATGAACGCATGGCTATCAATACCGGAAATGTTTCGTTTGGGTTATCCCTCAAAGAAGATTTTTTTTGTCAAGGTCTTACGCGGATTCTATATTGAACTGGGAGCCCAACTGCACTCATCGTCGTTCAGACGCAGAGGGCAGAGAGCTTCTCAAACAGGAGATGGTGTGCGAAGTGGCCATGTGCACGGGTCCAACACAGAACAGATACAAACGTGCGGAGAAAGCGGGGGAAGGCGCTTTCCGATCCGTGAACCGTGTAATTTACGCCTGCCACATTGAAGTGAAATTTACGACCAACACGACCAACACTCTCGATGTCGATAATCCAAGTTGATGACGTCTGTAATGTCTCATTTCGACATGATGTGGGCCACTCGACCATCCGCGTCAGCGTGGCGATCGCGTAATCGCGGCGTCCACGGTGGAGCTCCCGGAATCCGGGAGCTCCGATTCCGACCGGCACCATCATCCGCCAAGTCATTCGAAGACTAGAGAGATAGAGATCATGGCGGTCGAGAAGCTCAAGCAGACCATCAAGCTGTCGGCGCAGGTCGTGGAAGGTTTCGGCCGCGGCGGCAAGCAGCTGGGCTGCCCCACGGCGAACCTCAGCCGCGAGGACCTCGGCTCGCAGCTGGACGAGCTGCCCACGGGTATCTACTGCGGCTGGGCCACTGTGGACGGCGCCGGCCCGTACAAGGCCGTCGCGAGCATCGGGTGGAACCCGTACTTTAAGAATGAGGTGCGTCAAGACTAACGCTGTCCGTTTCGCTGACTTAATCGTGCTGACGCGCTCTTGTCGGGGTTGGCTTTGTAGCACAAGACGGTGGAGCCGCACTTGCTGCACAAGTTCGAGAAGGACTTTTACGGCTCGCACCTCAAGTTCCTCATCACAGGCTACTTGCGTCCGGAAATGGACTTCACGTCGCTGGAGGCGCTCGTCGAGGCCATCCAGAACGATATCTCGCAGGCGGACGAGTGGCTCGAGCTGCCCGACGGCAAGACCTGGGCGGCCGATGAGTTCTTGAAGAACTGAAGTTGCCCACGATTGCGATAGAGGATACAACAAGTATGGGCTAGGATGATGTGTATGTCTGTATGCGATAAAGAGAACACGCGAATACAAGCGCTGGCATGGATCTATTGGTCGCATTTATTACTAGGATGGCTTCACGACAGCAAAAATTACGTGGGGGGAGGCTCTACTCCTTACCCAACACGATACACACAACGCCGATGACCATGAGCAGAATGCTCGGGATCTTCTTCCTCAGGTGGCGCTCGCGGAAAAGCAGCTTGCCCAATATCACACTCCAGATGCACCCGGACCGCTTGATCGCGATCACGTACGAGACCTCGAGGCTTTGCGTCGCGACGAGGTTGATGTAGTACGAGACGACGCTCGTGACGGCCGCGAGGACCACAAACCGCCAGGGGATTTGCGACTGCACGCCAATCGGATGGATCAGATCGTCGCTGCCGATCTTCAGCTGCCGCATCACCATACTTCCCAAAGCGACGACGACTTGGATCGCGGCGCCAAACACCAGCGGCGATGAGTTCTGAACGCCAATCTTATCGAATGCATTCGAGACACTCCACAGAAACGCCACGAGGATCATGTACATAGATCCCTTGCTGGCGTTGACGTTGTCAAGCGGGAAATCCTTGGCGGCCTGCACGTCGTTGGAGCTCTGGAGCCAGAAGCCGCCGAGCACGGCGATGCTGATGCCCAAGACGCCCGAGACCGTGGGCACTTCACCCAGCACCATGAACGCGACAACCACCAAGAACGCCGGCGTGAACGACAGGAACGGCACGGTGGCCGAAAGCGTGGAGATCTGGATGCTGCGGTTGTACAGGTAGCTGGTGATGATGTTGATGCCGCCGCTGATGGCCACCGAGGTCCAGAAGAGATGGTTGAGCGGCGGGAGCTTGCCGCCGCAGTCGAGCAGCGCCCACGCGCAGAAGAGCGGCGCCTGGATCATGCCGCGCGTCGCGACCAGCGTGAACGGGTCCATGAACCGCGTGAGGTACTTGCGCAGCGGATCACAGAGCGCGTTCACGACCGAGTTGAGCACGGCGATCGAGATGCCTGGCGAGAGGATCATGATGGATCTGCTGCTCCAGGATCGCCCAGCAGGAGCTTCAATCGGGTCAAATCGACGCCGCTCCGTCCGCCTCGAGCGCGAGGGTCCAGCGCACGTAAGCGTCGGAGCTCTCCGAGCTTCAAATGAGCCCGACGAATCGCGGTCTTATTTGACGCGATGCACGAAGATGATGCTCTGGTGACCGAGGTTCAATCCGAGGGAGGGAGCCAGTTGGAGTCGGAGTGGGAGGGAGAGACAATCAAGCGCTCTGATTGGCTGTAAATGGTAGTTTAGGACCGCGAAATCATGATTGGAGTGTGGTTTACGCAGCTGTTCGACGGGCAAGCTCTGTCGCATGTGTGGCATCAAGTCGTCAAACCGAGAAAAACTGGTCTGTGAAAACAGTGTTTTCGATAATAGTCGCATTTAGACATGCTAATCAGGTTTTGGGGTTAGAGTGATGGTACCTCGGATCTTCCAGAGACACCAACGACGAGATGGATCAAGCGGATACCGACCAGCGCGTGCTGGCGATTGCGCGCGATCTCCACGCGCTCGCTGTGAGCAGCTACGGACCGACGGGCCGCGTGAAGGTGCTGCAGCCCAACGAAGACGCGCTGGACGCGGTCGAGATCACGACCGTCGCCGAGCGCATCCTCCGCCGCCTCGGGTTCGGAATCCGTCGAACCAAACGTACGATTCTCTCTGACATGATCTGTATGGTGTGTGCAGTGTATCGGAATGCCCCGTTGCGAATGTCTACCTCCACATTCTGAAAAGTAGGATTCGTAACCACTGTGACGGCGGACTCTTCACGCTGCTGCTCAGTTCCAAGTGCGTACGAGCCACTTCCTTGGGACTTACTCTGTTGGTGACTGATGCGTTTGTTTTGCTCGGGTATGAAAGACTCCAACTGGTGGTGAAAGACGGCGCGTTGGATCAAGTTCCCTTCGATATCGTCACTCAGGGTGTGCTATAAGTTGCCGTTCACCGCTTGCCTGAGTGAGCTCGACGGCTAACATTCTCGTTGCTTTGTTCATGCAGGTTTCCAGTTGGCGCTCGAATGGTGTCTCGCGTACCTCGAGGATCCGTCCTGCCCCATCCGAGTCTATGTCGACTGGAGCGACACAGTTGCGCTATTTGCTGTGCTTCGTGGCATCATCGGCGCCAAGTCTGTTGCGACCTCGGGAGCATCCGCGCAAAACGCGCTCGTACATTTGCTGTCTCTGCTTGTCGAGGCCTTCGTCAGTGTACTGCCCTTCGTGACTGAGCACCCGGGCGAGTCCCTTCCGGTTCGCTTTTGCCACGATGCGGCTTTTGCGTCATCTCTTGGTCAGTCGCGCGTGCTGAAGAACACTGTGCTGCTGGATCTGAACCACCACACAACACACTCCACCAAGCTGCTGCCTCTCGCGCACGGCCGCGTACTGCTGTTCAGCGTCTCGCTCGACCCAATGCGAAGCATAAACGACGACAAAGAAGACCGATTGAACGGAATAACTGTAAGCGAAGACCCGGTCGACGTGGCAGCATCGGATCAACAAGAGGAGGCGTTACGGCACCTTGGACACGATATCGTGGCCACTGGAGCGCAGGTCGTGGCTTCTCAGAAGCTGATCCCAGCGTTCCTGCAGGACTATCTCGCGCGCCACGGCGTGCTGTCGGTCGAGCGTCTTGGGATCCCGCACATGCGTACGTGGCATTTCCTCCGACTCATTTCGTCGACCCGATGTCTCGTCGACTCACATGCTGCGCATGCATACAGGTGCCGTACAGCTGCTTACAGGCGCTACCGCGCTTGGCGACTGGCGAACAATCACCATCCAGCGCTTCGCGCCCTCCGCTATGGGTCTCCTTACGACAGTTCGTGAGATTGAGACCAACCACCAGCGGACGTTACTTCTAGCGAACGACGCTGTGCGATCGCCCACTGCGCCCCAAGCCTGGCCAGTGACGACGCTCGTACTATCCGCGCACAGCGAACACGCGTATTCAGAGCTCGTGCACGTGATCACATCGTGTTTCAAGCGACTGGAGGCGCTCATGGAGGCACCCGACGTGATCGCCGGTGCCGGCTGCGCGGAGATCCATTTGGCCGCGTGGCTACGCCGCAACGCCGAGCGACTTGTGGTCCCGCGGGGTGGTGCATCACTCACGGGCGATCGCGCGACGATACGACGTTTGCGCAGCGTCGTGAATGCGTTCGCAGACACGCTCGAGTCAGTGGTCGTCGCGCTGGACCACGGCGTCCACGGTCTGGCGGACGAGGTCATCCAGCAGATGCGGGAGGCCAACGAAATGACGCTTCATAAACTGCCGGAGGCTCCGTCCTACGCGCTGTTTGGCTGGGATCCAATCCGCGGCGAAGCGGTCGAGGTCGCAACAATCAAAACCAGGTATAGCGGTCAACGCACACGCAGCGACAGTAGCAGCAGCAGCAGCAGCAGTGACGACTCTAGTACAAGTCAGGAGGGAGAAGACGCAGAAAATACTAAAGGCCATGATTACGACGGCGAGGAAGACGAGGACGCGCGCACGCTGGTCTCGGCGCTGGTGCTCGACTCGCTGGCCGTCAAGAGAGAGGCGCTCGCGACCGCGGTCGAGTGCGCGACCACGCTGTTGCGCGTCGGCGGCGTCGTGGTCTCCACGGCGCCATAGGCGCGGCACGTCGGAAGCCAAATGCATCCCTAGTACTCACTCTATTGTATCGCAGTTTCAGTAAAACTCCTGCTCCTGATCGTAGCCGGCGAGGTCGCCGCAGGCCAGGTACGGCACAAGCTTGGCGTCGTGGGCCTCGTCCGCGGCGAGGCCGTAGTTGGGCAGCAGGTACGACGTCATCACGGGCGTGTACGCGCTCGGCATCTTGAAGCCCTGCGCGACCACAAACGCCTCGTTACTCGCGGCACGGCTGCTCGTCGGCTTGGAGCACGACACGTCCGAGAAGAACACGCTGAGCTGGTCCGCGAGCAGCTCGTACTGCTGGTAGCGGAAGATCTTGGCGACGAACGTGCCGCCCTCTTCGAGCACGTGCGTGGTGATGTTGAGCGCAGCCGCGAGCAGCTCGGCCTGCACGAACTCGTCAATGTCGTGGACGCCCGTGACGTCGGGCGCGCCGTCGCTCACGACGATCTGCGCCTTCTGGCCGTGGAAGTACGCGATGATCTGCTCGGCCGTCTTCTTGGACGTGATGTCGCCCTGGATGAGCACGACGCCCGGGATCGGCGCCATCTCCTGGAGGTCCACGGACACCACGCGCACGTCCTGCGCGTCCTCGGGCGCCATGTCGCGCTGGATCGACGGGATCGCCGCCTCCTGCGCGTGGTAGAGCTTGCGGCTCAGCACCTGGCTCCAGCTGCCGGGCGCGGCGCACAGGTCCACGGCGCGCTCCACATCTGTGTACAAAGCGGTTCGTTAGTCCATGGAGCGAGGGACGTTGAGTTCACTAGCCTTGAAGCGGGCGACGCACTCTTGAGGAAGCCGTACTGCTCGTCGAGCTGCAGCAGCTTGAACGCCGAGCGCGCGCGGAAGCCCACCTCCTTGGCGCGGCGGTAGTAGATGTCCTAGCGTCACAAAGGGGAAGCATATCAGAATCAGATCCAATGCAGCGTATGACGCGGCGGCGCGGCGCCCAACGCACGCGCTTCTCCTCCGGGGACTTGGTCATGCTGGCGCGACGGTGATGATGGCTCACGATTGTACAGGACTCTTTCCCACCCAGCCATCGGGCCCGGGAATATGTACTGATATAGTGATATGTACTGAAATAGGGCCAGACAGCCGTGGACATGGGTTCACTTTGATGCAGGTTGATTGAGAATGGATATGGCGCGCTGCCACGGCAGTTCGACTTTGAATGCGCTTCATTCGAGAGGTTTTTACTCAAAGAGATGGAGCGGTGGATGCGAGGATTGAAGCTTCACGAACCACATCTCCACCGGCTAGCTACACAAACGCAGATAGCCATTCTTGGACCAGTCCACGGGCTCAGTAGGTGCGCTTGCCGAAGCGGTCGGTAGCGGCCACGAGCTCCTTAGCGATGCCCGGCTCCATGGCCGAGTGGCCGGCGGTCTGCACGACGCGGAGGTCCGCTTCAGGGAACTTCTTGTGGAAGTCCCAGGCCGTGTGCATCGGGCACACGACGTCGTAGCTGTAGTTCACACAGAAACAAGCCTCCACCCTCAGTTCACGACCTACGGAACCACACTCCGCAATAAGATAGAATGATAGCGACCTACCGTCCCTGCACGATGACCGTCGGGATGTGGCGGATCTTGTACGTGTTGTCGAGCAGGAAGCTGTCGTTGGGGAAGAAGCCTTCGTTGATGAAGTAGTGGTTCTCGATGCGCGCAAACGCCTCGGCAAACTTGGTCTCGCTCATCGACTTGTCAGCGGCGTCGGCCGGCGGCAGCAGGTTGCTGGTCGTGCGCTCCCACGTGGTCCAAGCGAGCGCCGCGGGCAGACGCACGTTCGGGTCGTCGCTCGTGAGGCGCTTGTGGTAGGCCTTGATGAAGTCACCGCGCTCCTCGACCGGGATCGCGTCGCGGTAGGCCTCCCAGCGGTCCGGGTAGATGAAGCTCGCGCCGCTCTGGTAGTAGAACGCCAGCTCCTCCTTGCGCAGGTGGAAGATGCCGCGGAGCACGAGCTCGGTCACGCGCGTCGGGTGCGTGATCGCGTACGCCGTCGACTGTAAAACAGCAACATGAGTCAGTCCACGCTCTTTAGCGAGGCCATCCTGAGCGCTGCTCTCACCAGCGTGCTGCCCCACGAGCCGCCAAAGACCTGCCACTCTTCGATCTGCAGGTGGCGACGGAGGCGCTCCATGTCCTCCACGAGGTGCCACGTGCTGTCATACAATATCCAAGCAGGTGTACCCATGTTAGTCTAGAGCCATGAGCGAATGGAAACGCTCGTCTACGAACGTGTTCTCCTCGAGGCAGGCGTGGGGCAGGCTGCGGCCGCAGCCGCGCTGGTCGAAGAGCACGATGCGGTAGACGCGCGGGTCGTGGAAGCGGCGCATGGCCTCGCTGCAGCCGCCGCCCGGGCCGCCGTGGACCATGACCACGGGCTTGCCGTTCGGGTTGCCGCACTCCTCGTAGTACACCGTGTGCGTGTCCGAGACCTTGAGCATGCCCTTGCTGAACGGCTGGAGCGGCGGGTACAGAAAGTCCTCGGCCGTCGCGAGGTACACGGGCTTCTCCTCCGCCTTCTTCGCGGGCGTCGCCGGAGCCGCCGCCGCGGCCTTGCACTCCGTCTCATTCGCAGCCGTCGAGTACGCGGCGGCCGCGCCGCCGCCGGCCACGAGCAGCGCCAGCGCTGGCAGCTTCGCGCTCGCGCCGGACGTGCGCGGCGTGGACGGGCCGCTCGAGAGCGACGAGTGGTACGCGACCGAGAGCTGCGAGGGGCCGCGCAGCGCGCGGCGCGCGACGCGGAGGCCTCGCACAGAGAGCATCTTCACGGGGCTTGTTCTTCGCCGGAGGAAATCACAAAGTGAGGCTCGAAGCACACAACACCAAGGATCGCATCGGCGGATGACATGCAGGGAGATAGAATAGAACTCGTTTCGAAGGTTTCTAACTGTGGACGAACTTCAAGCGCCGTCGGCGATGGATGCGCCACCAAACTGGACACCCGCCTCATGGCGGGCAGCGTTTCGGTGCACTGGGCTGAGTGGGTACGATGACACAAACGGCATTTTGTGTGTGTGGTTGTAAGTGTCGTGTTTTTGTACGATATCTGAAGATGGCGAGCCGTCTCGCAGACGGCCAAACAGCAAAGTGCCCCCATGCAGTGGTTGTTCCTCGTTTACTTTTTCTTCTTGAGCAGGTTCTTATTGCGGAGCTCCTCGCGGTAGTCCTCGTACTCGCCGATGCGTTTACTACAGCAACACCAAGCATTCGTGGTTAGATCAAACCAAAGCAGAGTGGTGAGCAGGACAGCGGGTGCGTACCTGCGTTCTTCCTCGTTCTGGATCTCGGCGTAGGACGCCTCCATGTTGTACGAGTCGGTCGAATCGATGGAGTACCGACGCTTACGGCCCTTGCGGAACATCGCTGTGATCGCACCGGGCGCGTACTCGTCACCGTCGCTCACAACGAAGCTGTCGTCACTATCCTCGTCAAAGTAGGAGTCGGGACGCGGCTTACGTCGTGGCGGTTCGCGGTCACGGTCACGTGTCGCTGACCGAGGTCGGCTGGACGCGGCGGTCGCGTGCTTGCGCTTCAGATCGCTTAGCGCCTTCTCGATCATCCGCTGGTGACCAGCCTTCGGCACCATTGTCTCGAGGTCGCGTGGTTTGATTTCGTTAAGCAGTTTGATCGAGTCAAAACCATTGTCGAAGAATGCATCGGCGTAGCTCGACATGTCGACGTCAAGGCTCTTGAGCCACTGAATGACATCCCGCTGACCCTCCGAATGGTTCACAGGCTTCTTCTTGGACCCAGAGGACGCCTTGCTCGCTTGTGTACCGGATGTCGCCTTCTTGGTGGACTTGGTGGGCTCTGATGACACGCCGCACACGCGAGGAATCATGCGGTCAAGCATAGCTTTTCGAGGATCCACCGACTGCTGCGGTGCCGGTGCCGAGCGAGCCGATGGAGACTTTTGACTCGGTACCCGGCGGTTCTGTGCAGAAGACGAGGAGGGCCCCGGCAAGTCTCTGCTGCTGGAGCCGTTAGCCTGGCCTTGCTGGGCAAGTGCGAGCAGTCGTTCACGACGACGACGGCGCGCTTCATCCGAATCACTGCATCATTCCAAGTGAGTGCGATGTGAGAAACGGCCACGCATACGCAATCTCTCTGCACGAGTAGACACAAACGTACGCTGGAGGAGCTGAGGCAGATCTCGATTGACCTGCCGAACCGAGCATGCGCCGCACGGGAGGCGGCGTGACGGTGCGCGAAGTCGACACCGACCGCCCCGACGCAGGCAGCGCGCGCCGCTGTGTTATTCCCACGCGCGCCGCCAGAGTGCTTCGCGAGGGCGCAGCCGAAATTGTCGTGCCGCGGCGCTTCGTACCCGCTGGGCGGTTAATCATCTGGACGGTCCGCGCCTCGCGCTTGGCCTTCTCCGCCGCATACTTGTCCTGCAAGTTCTTACGTGCGTTCTCGAAGCGCGCGCGATCAGGCCCTAAGAAGACATCCCACCAAGATGCGATCAGTTCGCTTGAAAGCAACCCATTCGTACGAAGGTGTAAAACACATACCGTTCGTAGTCGACGGCGCTGGCGCCGGCTGCGTTTGCTGCTGTGGCCGCGCCTTGGGCGGCTTGTCGCCACCGCTACTGCCGCCGCCGCCGCTAGCCACACCGACCTGCGCCTTCCACTTGTCCGTGAGGCTCGCGCTGTAGCCGCGCACGACGTCGTCGTCGTACTTGGTGAGCTTCTTGACCCACTTGCCGATGCCCGTGTTCTTGAGCAGGTCCACGTCCACGCGGACGGTCGTGAGCTTGCCCAGCACCTTCATGAGGTCGCCCTTGATCTGCGCGTCCTGCTGCCACGCCGGCCGCTCCACGAGCCGCTCGATCTGGCGCGCCATGGTCGCCACGTCGCCCGTCGCCGTCATCGTTTCTTGCCAAAGAGGGGGAAACGAGGAAAGAGCTTTCCCACACAAACTCAGTCGACCAACAACAACAGGGAAACTGTGTGGGGGGGCGAAAAAACTGGGTCGAAGCAAAAAAAGCAGTTGCCAAGAGCGCTGGAGTGCACGTCATTCACCCAAACTTACCCTGTTTTGGGTGATTGTGTGATTAAAACCCTAGGCGGTTTTTGTTCCAGAACGCGCAGTCGAGAATGTCGAAAACAGAAGAAACCCACTACGCACACACGTCGCAGATGACACCGATGATGGTTCGATTTGGCTTCATGATCGATCCGATGGATATGTCAATAACGTTAGGTGTATTCGGTGTGGTCGACATGCATGCTAGGGACTCTATCGGCACATGCACACTACATGGTGGGGGACCTAAATAAGACGGACAAGGCTGAGGCAGGAACAGCGCTCACCCGGAGGCTTCCAGCGCGCGGCCTTCGTACGCTTCCATTCGGGGCCGCTTGTCGGCCGGGCCGTCGCCACCGCGCATTTCGTCCTCGGCCTCGTCGTTGCCCGAGCCGGCGCCACCTTCACGGGCACGCTTGTAGCCGCCGTGTTTGGCACACAGGCCCGACGTGCCGCGTGCACCGGTGGTGCAGCCGGGCACCGTGCAGCGGTACCCGCCGCCGTGGAAGAGGCAGTACTTGCTGCTTCCTTGAGCTCCCTTGGGGCAGTTGGGCGTGGCGCAGCGCTTGCCGCCGCCGTGCTTTTGGCAGAGACCCGACTTGCCGCGCGCGCCCTTGGTGCAGCCAGGGTGGGTGCACGGCCGGAACACATTCTTGGACCGCGGCTTCTTGGCGACGGGCTGGAGCGAGTCCGCTTGCTGTTGTTGCTGTTGCTGAGTGTGCTGCTGAGGATGGTGGTGCGCGTTATACTCGGCGTGGGCAGGAATCGATGCCGGCGCCACAGACGCAGCTCCGAAGCCTTCCTCGTAGCCACTATGCCGGTGGAGCTGCTGCTGGTGAAGGTAGTGGTCGTCGGGCTCACCGTGGAAGGCTGCGACATCGTACAACGAAGGATCCATGATCATGTGCGGCACGCGCTTCTCTGCGAAATGGTTTGGCAAATAGTTGGCCAGTCCGTCGTACAACACAGGAGTCGGCGGCGTCAGCGGTGGCGGTGCTGAAGTTACTGACGTCGTGAGTGCGGCTCCGTGGAACGAAGCACTGGAGTCGGCTGCAGCAACGTTGTTGGCGGCGATCGAGAGCTTCGATAGGTTGCTGATGTTGTGCATGTCAACACCAAACGCGTCGAACTCGGCGCCAAGGGTCTCCTGGAGGGGCGCTTGCATCGACGGATGCTGGGGGTCTTCCGGGTAGAGATGCGCAGCGCTGTGGGCGGAGGGTGCCGTCGCCGCTCGCAGTCTCTGCATCGCGATGGCATCAGATGGCACTGCCGGTGTGTCGTTGTTGACAACGAGTTCCAGGAGCGGCTCGCCGAACGGGTTGTGTACAGTAGGGGTGTTGATGAGCGGCTTGGGACTGGACTGCGGCTGGCGCGGCATGGAACCCATGAGCAGCCCCATGGTGCTGAGCTTGTCGCCAAACACCTGTGGGTTGCGCACGGGGGGCGGCGCCGACTTGCGCACGAGAAGCGACGACGCGTCAAAGTCGCTGTTGCTCCGCGACGCGCGACCCTGCAGCTCCTTGCCGCGCTTACCGAGTGTCTTGCCACCTTGGTGCTTCGGTTCGCCGGGGATCCCCTCGCTGAAATCGAACGTGAAGTTGCGCGGCAGCAGCTTCTCCTCCGACATGAGAATGCTCAGCGGGTTGAACCGCGGACGGTACTCAGTCACGTTGTCGGTCGCGCGCGGGATCGCAAACGGGTCCTTCTTCAGCACGACGTTGGCCGACTTGAGCCTCAGGTTCGGGTTCACAAACAGCTCGCTGAGCGTGTACTCGACGCCCTTCTCGCCGTGCACGGGCGGCAACACGTCCTCCTCTTCTTCCTCTTGTTCTTCCCGGTCTTCTTCTTCGTCTTCTGCTTGGTTGTCTTTCGTCGCGATGGGTCGCCGCTGACTACCTCGGTCGTCCCGCGCCGCGACCGCGGCCGCGTCTTCGCCGTCCGAGCTGTCGCTCGCGGCGTTGAGAATGCTACGCACCGCCGGCGCCGACACTGGCGTCGCCGTGAGCTCGTGCGGACGGTCGACGACGGCCCCCGCAGGCTCCTTCATATCCAGCAGCAGCGCGGCGTCGTGTTCGCTCGCGCCGTGGGCCGCCGTGTTGGCGTCCGTCTGGCCCGCGTCCCCGGTCGGCGCCGCGTCCCGAGCCGGCGTGTCGCTGGTGCGAGCGGCCGTCGCGTCGGTCGTGTGCGGCTCTCCCGCCGCGCGATCGGGCAGCTCGGCCATCATATATCGAGGGTCTTTCAACTCGGTTCAACTCAGGTGTCGGTCGCGCGGTGCCGCCGGTGGCGCGATCGTCGGGTCGGTCCCACGCCTGTCGAGGGAGTCAATTCGACGGCAAAGGCGCGCACACGGATGAATGCGAATCGCTGAATGCGCGTGCGCTGGTGGTGCCGCGGCCGGCGGTGTATGCGGGACCCGCCCGCTGACACGCGAGCGGCTGCGCGCCCCGCGTCCCAGACCACTCAAACCTTACTTCCCTGTCGAAAGCGATCGACTCTTAATTCGATCTTTTTTAAGAGGTATATGTGCTTTCAAGTGCAACCAGCTGGCGTTTCCATCAGCGGAAAGTGATAGGTCGGCCGCTTCGGATGGCACTGGGTATGTGTTCTTAGAGGTTTCGCGGAGGTTCGGGTCACGTAATTCTTTCGCATTCACGCGATCAACGGGCGGCCTGTTGACATCCTTGATGCCGCCGATGGGCTGGCGGCATCGTGCAAGTCGCACGCTGCATGCAAAGCATTCAAAAGCCTTGGCACTGCCAATGGTATCCCTACTGCCACAGAGCATCTCCTCGGGAGACTCGAGGTCTGAACAGAACGAGGATGCTGACCGGTTAGCGACCGGCGGGACGTGCCAGTGGCACTGCCATGTGTAGCACTGTACAATAGTTGTTCTTTGGTTTACGGAACCTCGCGGACCCAGCAACGTGCAGGCCCAACGCACGCATCCCACTGGGATGATCCCAGCCTGTCCTGGGATTCTCAGGACAACCTTGAATGTTCTGCAAACTCGAGCAACCCACTGGGTTTGTTCCGAGCGTCGGATCCTATCGACGAGATCGCCAGTGCGAATCTAAAAGGACCGAGCAGCGGCCACACCGGAGCTGCTCCGTCCGTGGTGGCACCCATGGCCCTGCCATTGCGAAAGGAGTCCTGGGACTCCCAATGGGAGTCCCATGGCATGGCAGTGCCATTGGCACCTCTCATCCGGCATCTGATCCAAAGTGCCTCTCGCACTTCGTGGCTTCGGATTCTCGAACAACGCTTCGGTCGTCCATTCGCTCTGGCTCTTCTTTGCATGGGAACTGACCATGCCATAAAAAACCGGTTTCCACAACGGTATCATACCGGTCCGCATCAGACTCAGTTTTCTGAGACTGTGTCACACGTCGCAGACCTCGCAATTGGCCAGACCGCCTCGTCACATATGCCTGGGCATGAGGACGATGCACGTCGCCCCCGACGGCGCCACTGCCCCGGCGCCACTTTCTCACTCGTGCCATGGGCAACGGCGCGTCGCAGTCACTGCGGCAGGCGCGCCACTCGGACTCGCGCGTCTCGGCGCGGGGGCTCGACGGCGCCGCCGCACAGGGCAACAACACGGTCACGCTGCGCTTCAGCCTCGAGGACTACGCCGTGGACGACGGCAGCAGCGTCCGCAAGCCGCGCGCGCGGTCGCTCCCGGGCGCGGACGCGTCGCCGGCGGCCGTGGCCGCTGGGCAGATCGCCACGCGCCACGCGGCGGCGCTGCAGCCGCTCAACGAAGGCCGCGAAGACCACAACAGCTCGGCCGCGTCGGTCATCACGGCCAAGAGCAACAACAGCGAGACATCACCACGCGTCGCTAGCGTAGACCACGCCGTGGACGACAGCGACGACGCGTACGACGACGAGCCGTTCGACGAGGACACGATCGAGTGGACGCGCGGCGAGGCGCTCGGCTCGGGCAGCTACGGCACGGTAGGTTGAGTGAGTCGTTTGCTTTCCCAAGGTGATGGCACACTGATGTGGCCTTGGGTATCAGGTATACTTGGCGCGCGACGAGCGCACGGGCGCGCTGATGGCCGTGAAGGAGATCGTCGTGGCCGACGAGAGCGAGGACGAGGTGCGCACCGCGAGCCGCGAGGTCGAGCTGCTGCGCTCGCTGCGCCACGCCAACGTGGTCAAGTACCTGGGCTCGCGCGTGGACCCGGGGACGCGCAAGCTCTGCATCTTCACGGTGCGTGTTACTGGAGTGCGCTCGGACGTCCTCGTTTGTGTGTGTTCTTACGCACATCCCCATGTCAACAGGAGTGGGTGCCCGGCGGCAACCTCGAGCAGAACCGCAAGCGCTTTGGCGGCAGCGAGCGCGTCGTGAAACGCTTCACGCGGCACATCCTCGAGGGCGTCGCGTACCTCCACGCGCGGCGCATCGTGCACCACGACATCAAGCCGTCGAACCTGCTCGTGGACCAGCACGGCGTGGTCAAGCTCGCGGACTTTGGCTCCTCGCGGCTGCTCGCGACCTCGACGCTCAACGTGCACAACGCGTCGATGCGCGGCACGCCCAACTACATGGCGCCCGAGGTGATCACGCAGAGCGGGCCCGCGGCGCGGTCGTGCAAGTCGGACATCTGGAGCGTCGGCTGCAGCGTGCTGCGGCTGCTCACCGGTCGGCCGCTCTGGGGCGACACGCACTTTGACTCGCAGATCGCGCTGCTCTACTACATCGCGCACCTGACGCAGCTGCCGCCGCTGCCCGAGGCGCTCTCGCCCGACGCGCGGTCCTTCATCTCGTGGTGCCTTGAGATCGACCCGGCCAAGCGCCCCAGCGCCGCGGAGCTGCTCACGCACCCGTTCGTTGGCGGCCACGGAGCCAGTCCGCTGCCATCGCGGTCCACGCTGGTGGCACTGCCACCTCCGGAATACAGCGCTCCCGTGCCGCGTGGCAGCACGGCGCCCGTGGCAGAGTCACACAGTGGCAGCAGCAGCGCTCCCGAGGGTGCGTCTTCGACGCCACGCCGTGGACTGGCGTCGGCGCCGGCGGCGTCCAGGTCGCAGCTCGTGAGCACGCGGTTCCCGTCGCGGGGGCTCTTTGGAGACCCCACGGAGCCCATGCGGAAGCCCGGCGATGCCGAGAGCGACGAGGAGATCAGCGACAGCGACAGCCCCGAGGTGCTCTCGCTGTCCGTGCGCAGCTCCAAAGCCAGCGGTCTCGATGCTGGCACGTCGCTCTACCGCGCGGGCCGCACGCTCGCCGCCGCCGCTGCTTCAGTGCTTACACCCAGCGGCGGCGGCGCCGGCGTCGACGACCCGAGCGAGCAGTACACGTTTAGTGAGTTTGCGGAGACCATGGCGACCACGCCGCGGCCGCGCGTGTACCGGTGGGAGGAGCAGCCGATCCTCACGGACGCGGCCCGCGCTGAGCGCGAGCGGCAGCAGGCGCACGCCGCCGAGGAGAAACGCAAGAAGGAGGACCGCGAGCGCAAGTTCCAGGAGGAGCTCGTCGAGTTCCGGCGCCAGCACGCGCGGTAAACAACGCCCACGTCATGTATCGATCGGAAAGCAGGAAAAAAAAAATCCAACGTCTCTATTTAATGTGCCTTCTCGGGCGTGTCGGTGGCCTTGGCGGTCTCTTTCTCCGCGTCCGTGTCGTTGGCACCTGACGAGGCGTTCTCCGCGGGTGGCGCCGAAGTCTCGGAGGTCCCGGAGCCTTCTCCGGTCGCCTCGGGCGGCCCGAGGATCACGTTGCCCAGGAAGCCGAGGCACTCGGCCACGACGAAGTAGAGCACGAGCCAGAGCACGCGCACGACAAGCGCGAGCAGGCAGAACACGGCCGCGTACACGGTCCAGACGTCGAGCATCGCGGTCTTATGCCAGGGCTGCGCCAAGTCGACTGTCTCCAAGTGGGACGAGCCCAGGCGCAGCGTCGCGTCCAGGATCTCCACGGCCTTGTGGGTGCCGCCGGCGCGTTCGAGCAGCTTGCCCACGCGCGCGGCGTTGCGCGCGTAGCTGGCGTTCGTGAGCAGCTCCACGACCGCGTCGTGGATCTGCGCCGCCGAGAGCAGGTGCTTGTGGAGCACGAGCCCGGCGCCGGCGTCCGCGACGCGCGCGGCCACGTCCGGCTGGTCCCCGTGGAACGGGATGCAGAGCAGCGGCTTGCCGTTCACGAGCGCCTCCTGCGCCGAGACCATGCCGCAGTGCGAGACCGCGACGCGCGCGGCCGCATGGGCCAGCACGTCTAGCGACGGCACGAGGTGCGGCGGCTTGACCTTGAAGTTGGGCGGCACGTTGGGCGGCAGCACGTTGCGCTGGTCCGACGGCAGCACCCAGAGCACTTTGATCTGCGGTTCGTCGGCGCGCATCGTGAGTCCGTCGACGAGCGCCTCGCTCTGCCACGCGTCGATGTACGACATGGTGCCCAGGTTCAGGTACACCACCGCCGCTGGCGGGGGGCCGGTGCCCCGACTCGTGTCCTTGACGGCCGAGTGCTTGCCGAACCACTGCTCGAGCATGTTGCCGACGTGGGGCTGCGAGCGGTTAAAGCCGAGCGGCAGCAGCGGGCCCACGGGCGTCACGAGCGGCGACAGCGGCTGCGGGTGCTCGAGTCCGAAGGCCGTGTTGAGCAGCACGCGCGCGCCCTTGAAGATCTCGTGCTGCGAGCGGTAGGGCGCGAGCTCGAGCTCCCAGCGCACCTTGTTGAGCTGCATGAACGGCGGCGTGAGCGCGACCGAGAGCAGCCGCGGGAAGAGCAGGTTCAGGCAGCGGTTCCAGAGCGACATGTCGGCGCGGAAGCCCGTGCCCCACGCGGGCACGTAGCTGGGCGCGTTGCCCAGGTCAAACAGGATCGACGGCGAGTTGACCACGTGCGGCACGCGCAGTTTGTGCGCGAGGTCCTGCGCGCCGATGGACGCGATGTCCATGACGATCAGCGCCGGCGGGTGGGCCGCGAGCTGCGGCAGCAGCTCATCGAACATGGGGCGCGCCGCGGCCACGTAGATGTCGTTGAACATGGTGAGGATGCCGCGGAAGTTGGACGAGTCCCAGGTCATGGTCTTGAGCTTGGCGCGGAGGTCGTCGGCCGAGATCGGGAACGCGCCGGCCGAGACGAACGGCACGCCGTGGCCGGCGACCCAGTCGCGGCCCGACTCGTGCGTGGCGAACGACACGCGGTAGCCGCGCGCGTGCATGGCCTGCGCCACGCGCAGCAGCGGCAGCGCGTGGCCCTTGATCGCGATCGACACGAAGAGCACGTGGAGCTCGCGCACGTCGCCCGAGCCGGCCGCAACGGGGACGCTGCCGGAGGAAGAGACGGAAGTGCTGGAGGGGCACACGGCGTCGGATTCGGACGGCGAGCACACGTCCGCGGCGCTAGTGGCTCCATCGTCCTGCGCATGGATCTGGCAGGTGGCCACGAGCAGCAGCAGCAGCAGCGCGGCGAGCGCGAGCCGCGGCACCGCCATCGCCATGTCGCCTTTGCGTGATTGTGTGCTGAGGTGACCTCGTTGGGTCTGTACCCCCTCGCTGCCTCACGAAGGGGTACGATGTGATACCGTACCCTGTACCCTCACCAAAACCGGTATCCTACCGACGGTTTGAGAGTGTTGGTCGCATTTGGGTTTCAGGATCATGAACGGACACAACCGCCATTTCCCGGTTTATCTTCGGCGCGAGACGCCGCTGCCAGACCACAACAGACCCACCGAGAAGTAGTAGACCCCGCCGACGATCATGCCTGTGGTAAGACGGTCTCGCTGTGCCAAGACATTGCGGTGATGGAGGTGACTAAACTGTGTGGCTCGTTCTGTAGTTTGTTGCGAGCGACGGCACCAAGTTCGAGGACCGCAACGCCTGGCGGCGCTACGAGTTCGAGACCAACTACACGTTCCGCAACAAGACCGGCGAGACGCTGACCAAGCTGCCGGGCCAGATCAGCGGGCAGCCGTTCGACCTGTCGGACCTCGACGGCTGTGAGGTGCGCCTGCTCGACCAGTGCGACCAGGTGCAGGTGGACAACCTCACCAACTGCCGCGTCTTCATCGGCCCGTGCTCCGAGTCGGTCTTTGTGCGCAACTGCACCAACTGCACCTTTACGATTGCGTGGTAAGTACCCCATCACACGCCGGCTTTGGTGGTCTGAGCGTTAGCTGATAGTATGTTCTACTCTTTGGTTTCACAGCAAGCAGCTCCGCACGCGCGACTGCACCGGCTGCTCGTTCGCGCTCTACTCGCTCACGGACCCTATCATCGAGACATCGAGTGGCATGGCGTTCGCGCCGTTCAACGGTGCCTACAACGGCATCGAGCAGGTGCGTTGCGGTGTCCTCCTCGAGGGAGAAAGCGCGATGCTGAACAACGTTTTGCTTGTGCTGGCCATGGGATATGACACTGCAGCACTTCAAAGACGCGCGCCTCGAGCCTAACAACAACCACTGGTCGCTCGTGTACGATTTCAACGACCCAGACAAGTCGGGCCACAACTGGCGCCTTCTGCGTACGTTTGGCACCGATCGGCACTCACCCGGATCTGCTCTAACAACCTCCATCATCTGGCTGTAGCACCATCGGAGGCCAGTGCACCGTGGGAACTCGACCTTTCGACGCTTGTTCCCGACGCTGCCGCGCTTGGCCCTTGTGTCAACCCCGTTCCTAAAGACGCCGGCTACGTTCAGTACGATGACAGCGGCAAAAGCAGTTCGGGTGGTGCTATCCAGTCGTTCTCGTTCCACACGTCACAGGTACGAGCGATCACTGTTCGATCCTCACGAAGGCGAACGATTTCCTGACTTCTTTCGATTCGATTCTAGCAAGAGGCCGAGAAAGCGCTGGCGGCATCGCAACCGCCAAGTGTTACTCCCAGCTCGTGCCAGGCGCAGGAACCGGCGCTGGCGATGGCACCGCCGCCGCCAATGCCTTCGCAGACCGTGAGCGTGAGCGCGCCCCCGCTTCCGCCGCCAGCACCGATCGTCCAGTCCGCCGGAGCGAGCGAAAACCAGAAAGTCGCCGTCGTCGAGGCCGCCGAGCTTCTGACGCCGCCAGCGTGTCCATCTGCGAGCTGTTGCAACGCTAAGAACGTGTACGTGAAACTGAGAAACACTGCATGGGGTCATGCAGCACTAACCGGACGGCATTTCGGCGTTGTTCCCACGTAGATCTGAGCCAGCCACGCACGCTACGGTCGACAAAGCCGCCGAGATGTTTCAGCAAGTCGTGTCGCTGGATGCGACTGCCGCCGCTGCGCCAACGCCGGCCATGTAGGCAAGGGGAGATGCTCCAGCGAGGGGCGCAGCGAACTTACGTATTGCCACAAAGTGACCACTGCGACGATTATAACGAGCCCATATCGAATACAGTCATAGCCTCCACACAGCATCCCCATCCATGAAGTCCATGAAGCTCGTTTGCAGCCACTTCCGCTGCCGAACGACATGAAGCTGCCTTCGGGACTGCAACAACTACTAAATATGGATATATCCATACTTCGTAAACTTCGAAATTTATGTCGGTTTTTGAAGGAACCAGCCTTCTATTAGAGATGGGTTGGGCATGTGAGCTCCTCGGAAGAGATGACACCAGGCGCAAGTCAGTCAAGTCACCGACAGACGCGCGATGGCAAAGAAGACGCGCGTGCAGCTCGCCAGCGAGCGCAAGTGGTACGCGCGGCTCTGGTGGATCGGCTTCCACGTGTACGACTACGCGGCGCTCGCGTACGCCGGCGCACTGAGCCCCAAGGCGCAGGGCACGAGCGACTTTGTCACCTGCGTGGTCGTCGCGCTGCTCAACGTCGCCGCGTACGCGCGGCTCCAGACGTCGTCGCCCGGGTTCCTGTCGCTGTCGAGCGCTGCACGAGCGCGTGATCTCGAAGAAGGAGATTTGCGTACGAAGGCTGATGACCATGACGTTGGTCCTGCTGCTGATGCGGCGGGGGAGTCGGATGCTGAGCTGCTCGTGCCGCGACGGGCTCCAGACGGAGGCATGGAGACCGTTGATATGGGCAACACCACCGTAACGCGCTTCTGTGACGAGTGTCAGAACATGCAGCCCATGCGCACGAAGCACTGGTGATTGCGAAGAAGCAGTTTGGTGTTATGGCAGGGCTGGCTAACACTTTCCTTGTGACTCCCAGCAAAGACTGCGAACGTTGTGTGTTCCAGTACGACCACCAGTTCGTGCCGTCCCACTAGTCCCTACGCTGCCGCTGTGCCATCAATTGCTAATCACCGCGGTTGTATTGTCCATAGCTGCGACTGTGCGGGTACTTGCGTTGGCCGCGAGAACCGCCGCGTCTTCGTGCTGTACCTTTTTATCCAGATGCTCGAGGGCTTCCAAATGATCGGCGTCGCGACCTCGGCGTTCACGCTGCAGTCCACGATCGACGACTGGCTCGTCGCCAACATGGCGTTCATCGTCGTCTGGTTCTCCGTGCTCGTCGTGCTGCTGATCACGATCCCGCTTCTGGGCTACCAAGTCTTCCTCATCTCGACCAACCAGACCTCGTGGGAACACGCTCGGCGCTCGGCCATCACGTACCTACAGCACCTGCCCGAGGAGGACTCGCCCTTTGACCGCGGCATCCTGCGCAACTGGTGGACATTTATCACCGGCGGCAACAGCGACGTCTGGGTCCACGCGACCGCCAAGCCCCAGCACTCGCCGCGGCAAGCTCGCACTGCGGCAGATGACGACTCGATCATGTGACATGTGCCGAGCAGCGACGGATACAAACACATGAACCCATTTTGACCACGAGCTCACTTGTTAGGAACTGTTTCAATTCACTTTAGTGACGGGTTGGTGGTCAGTGCTCTTTTGAGCAGCTGATACTGTAAAGCAAGAGCTACGTGTCGAACATCCTCCGGTCGGAACTAGCCGCCTACAGAGAGCGCTTCCTTCCCCGCCCCCTGCGCATCGAACTCCCCTCCACTTCCCCCGCAGTGCCATGGCCGACCGCGTGCTCCACGCGGCCTTCGTGGTGGGCGCCGCGGTCTTCTCCGTGGGCTTCATCGTGCTGCTCAAATGGGTCTGCGAGCCCGTGCTCGAGGCCAAGCGGCTCAACAATGAAGTGGACGCGCCGCAGGAGCAGACATTCGAGGACCCGCTCGACAAGAACGCCAAAACCAAGCTGTATGTTCTCAGTGTGTGGTCTATTGTATTGCGGGGGGAGAGCTCATGCGGATTTGCTTCTGTTGGATTTGCAGGCGCAAGTTTGGATCGCTCTCGGACAAGGCGTCGCTGTCGCTGTCGGTGATCATCCCGGCGTACAACGAAGAGGACCGCATCACGGTCACGCTGCGCGACACGGTCGCCTACCTCGACGAGCGTAAAGCGCAGCAGCCGTACGTTATGTTTTCGCTTTTCTATAGTACGCTCGGTGGACCAACCTCCTGTGTAGTGGCTTTTCGTACGAGATCATCGTCGTGGACGACTGCAGCACGGACAAGACCGTCGAGGTCGTTCTGTCCGAGATCAAGAAGACCACGGTCGCGCGCATCAAGCTGCTGCGCCTCAAGGAGAACCACGGAAAGGGCGGCGCTGTTCGCAAGGGCGTGATGCGCGCGCTAGGCGAGCGCATCCTGTTTGCCGACGCCGACAACGCGACCGAGATCCGCGATCTGGACAAGCTCGACAAGGCCATGAGCGAGGCCGAGGGTGCCGACGGCGTGATCGTGTGCGGCAGCCGCGCCCACTTGGAAACCGAGGCCATCGCCAAGCGGAATCCGCTGCGCAACGTGCTCATGCACGGTTTCCACTTCATCGTCGCGACGCTCTGCGTGCGCAACGTGCGCGACACGCAGTGCGGCTTCAAGCTCTTCGACCGCACGGCCGCGCGGCTCGTGTTCACGCCCATGCACATCGAGCGCTGGGCGTTTGACGTCGAATTGTTATATGTCGCGGCGACCCACAAGCTCACGGTCAAGGTACCGTGCACGAAATCTGCGATATGTTCCTTGCTCGCTGGTGGTCTCACTTTGGGGTATTGGGTATTGTAGGAGGTGGCCGTTCAGTGGCACGAAGTGCCCGGCTCCAAGCTCAGCGTGATCTCAGCGACGCTCACGATGCTGCGCGAGCTCGTGCTGATCCGCGTGTGCTATACGCTGGGCATCTGGAAGACCAAGGACGGCGGCTTCCGTCTGGACCGAAGCGGCGTCTTCGTGCCCCAGCTGTAGAGCTCCAGTTTGTTGTCCACGACGGTGTGTCCCCCTCAATCGAAAATGCCAGCCCAGCTGTCATGTCAACTTCAGAGTCAAAAAGTCTGTCTATCGTTTACTAGTGTTGACCCACTCGCCCATCCGGTTCTGCTTCGGATCCTTCTTCTTGGGCGACTTGGGCGACTCACGAGGACGGCCATCCTTGCGGCTGTGGTGGCGCGAGCTGTTCTCGGTCTTGTCTTGGGGCTTAGACGAGCGCGTGAACGAGCTGTCTCCGCCGTCGCCCATCATGAAATCGAGCTTGCCCGCGCCAGGTGCCTTCTCGGCAGCTCGCTTTTGGGCGTCCGGGTGCGGACGTGGTTGGCCGTGAAAGTAGTTGTGCATGCTCTTCATGCGTATGTGTGACTTCTCTTTCCGTCTGGTTTCGTCGCCACCGCCGCCCGCCCGCATGCGGCTGGTAGTGCGACCGCTAGCATCACTACTGCGATTGCTGTGGGATTGCTCCTCCCGGTCCTCGTACTTCCGTTTCTTGTCCTCTTTGATCTGAGCCTTGGCGGCCTGTTCCTGGGCATCGTATTTCAGATACTGGTCGAGCAGGATTCCAGGATCTTTCTTCTTTTCTGAGAGGTGCTCGACAAATTTTTTCAGGTTCACCTTCTTACACGGCCGGTCCGATTGATCGCGACGGTCCTCGCGCTTGCCTGGCGACTGCTCTTGGTGACGGTGGCTTTTATCGTCTTTACGCTTGTGAGGCCGCGGCGACGAGGAAGACGAGTAATTACGCTCCCGATCTCTGTGCTTGTGGGCCGACGGCGACGGTGTGAGCTCCACACGTGGACGCTTGCCTAGCACCTTCGACGAGGGTGTCGCGTCGTGGCTCCTGTCTGACTTGCTGCTCTTGCTGGAAAACGAGGTTGTCGGTAACGCATGCTTGGAGGTGGACGAGGATGACGATCTCGCCGTCACAACCGACTCGAGCGAGCCTTTCGGCGCGAAGAACGAGGTAATGGGAACCGATTTCTTGCTTGTGGTGGACTTGTCCTTCTTCGCCGCGTGGTCGCGCTCACGGTCGCGTGACGTGAGTTTCTTCGTGTCACTATCGGTGGAGAAGAAAATGGTCGCAGGCTTTGGCTTCTTGAACGTAGCAAATGCGCCGCTCTCTTCAGCCTCACTGTCTTTCTTCCCCGAAGGCTTGTAGACGCTCTTGAAGGCGCCGCTCACTGCGCTCTTCAGGCCTTCGTTCAAAATGTCGGCACGCGTCTTGCCCTTTGCCTGGCCATCCACGAGGCCAAACGTGCGGATCTTGCGCCACACAGCCACTGCAGAGTGCAGAACACTAGTTAGAATCCCTCTGCAACATAGATCTTTAGCACCGCCTCCAACGCACCGCCAGGCTCGAGTTCTTCCCCCCGACGATTCAGCATGCGCTTGATCATGAGTGTCTTCGGGAGCCTACGATAAACCACCAGGTGCAAAACACGCTTCTCATCAGCAAGCGTCTAAACGCCGCGTAGAGAACCGGCGGCCTACGACGCACATCTCCTGGCTGTCAAGTCGCAGCGGGTACTCGCGCTCGCGGTGTGATATCTTGAGCACCTTGGCGACGCGGTGCCCGCGCGGGTCGCCAAACACAAACGCCTATAGAAACCAGCATTAGACGCTCGCTCCTCCATCCCCCCGGTCGGCCTCACTGTCGCGCACCATAGAGAAGTACTCGATCGTGTCGCCCGCGAACAACTTCTCCTCCGCCAGCTCCTCGGCCGACAGTCCGCCATACTCCTCCTCCTCCTCCTCTGTCATCCGGTGGGTTTCTCGGGACGTGTTGTCATCGTCCTCCCGCTGCTCCTCCTCCTCCTCTCGCTCCTCCTCCTTCTCCTCCGGCGACTCAAAATCGCTGTCGCTCCCGAGCGACAGCGACAGCGCGCGCCAGCGCTCGACAGCTTCACGTCCCATGCTGCTGGTTGCCGCGCTGGGCCATCAAAAAACAAGACACTCAAAAACGGTTAACTTAACGAGGAACCCAGAGCCGTTGTCGCACTCCGCTTGAAAAACCCGCGAAACGGGTTGGCGGGAAACGGCAGAGAGAAAAAGGTTCCAACCCGTTGAACCCGTCTATTGAACCCATGTCCCCACACCGACAGTTAACTTACTTGAAGCAAAAGGAACAAGATCCGAGGCACCAAAATGGGCGATGTTGGTGTGGTCTCGGCGCCGCCGCGCGCGCTCGTGGTGTTCGACTACGACTGGTCGCTCGTGAACGAGAACTCGGACACGCTGGTCTTTCAGGCGTTGTGCCCGGAGCTGCTCGCGGAGATCGCCTTGCGGCGCCAGACGCAGCCCTCGTGGACGCAGCTCATGGACGATCTGCTGGGCGAGCTGGTCGCGCGGCGCCCGGAGCTCACGCGCGCGCAGATCCGCGACGCCGTGGCGCTAATCCCCGTGCAGCCGCGCATGTTGGACGCGCTGCGCATGGCCGTGGAGCAGCACGGCGCCGACGTCAAGATCGTCAGCGACGCCAACACCGTGTACATCGAGAGCCTGCTGGCGCGCGAGGGGCTGGCGAAGTACGTCTCGCAAGTGTTTACAAATCGCGCGGCGTTCGACGGAGGCGAGAATGACGAAGGCAGCAACCGCCTGCGCGTCGCGCCGTTCCACGCGCTCGAGGAGCCGCCGCACGGCTGCGCGCTGTGCCCGACCAACATGTGCAAAGGCCGCATCCTCGACGCCATCCGCGCCGAGACGGCCTACGACGTGGTGCTCTACGTCGGCGACGGCGGCGGCGACTACTGCCCGGCGACGCGGCTCACCAGGTACGGTCGACTGTATGGAGCCCGTGCAATGCATGCAGCTAACAAGCTGGATGTGGTGGCAGTCGCGATGTCGTGTTTGCGAGGGACGACGACGTCGACGGCAAAGCCTACGGACTGCTCAAGAAGATCCGCGCGGACCCGGACGCCGTGCGCGCGCGCGTCGTGCCGTGGCGCACGGGCCACGACATCTACGAACAGTTCTCGCTCGCGCTGCAGACCGCTCGCAGCTGAGGACTCCAAGACACACGGACGGGCTCTCCTCATCAAAGCCCTCTGCTCGTGTGTGCAAAATATGAATCACGTTCCATATTATCTACTGCTTCTTCTGGGCGCGCGCGTACTCCTCGAACCAGGCGAGGCTCTCCGGGTTGCGCAGCGCGCTCGAGTTGCCCACAGCGTGGCCGTCGACGATCTTCTTGACCGTGATTTCGACCTTCTTGCCGCTCACAGTGTAAGGAATGTCGGGGCACGCGATGATCAGCGACGGCACGTGGCGCGGCGACGCCTGCTCGCGGATCGCGCGCGCGATCTTCTTCTGGAGCACGGGCGTGAGCTCCACGCCCTCGCTCAGGATCACAAACAGCAGGATGCGCACGTCCGGCGTGCCGTCGCTCAGCAAGACGCTCTGGCCCACGACAATCGAGTCCTGGAGTTCCTCCATCTTCTCAGTGATCTTGTAGATGTCGGCCGTACCGATACGCACGCCGCCCGGGTTCAGCGTCGCGTCCGAGCGGCCGTAGATCACGAAGCCGTCGTGCTTGGTGACCTCAGCAAAGTCGCCGTGGCGCCACACATTCGGGAACACGTCAAAGTCTGCTCGCAGAGAGATTGGTCAGTTTCAGAGACGAAAGATTCATGATCCAAGGGAAGCTCCAACGTACAGGCGTTGAAGTACTTGGAGCCATCCGTGTCGTTCCAGAAGTAGAGCGGCATGGACGGGAACGGCTTGAGGCACACGAGCTCGCCCTGCTGCTGCTTCACTTCCTTCCCGTTGTCGTCAAAGATGTGCACGTCGAGCCCGAGGCCGCGGATCTGGAGCTCGCCGTCGCGGACCGGCAGGTTCGAGCAGCCAAGCGCGAAGCAGCCGTTGAGGTCGGTGCCGCCGCTGATCGAGGCGAACTGGACATCGCTCTTGATGCTCTCATACACGAACTTGAAGATGTTGGTGCTCGCGGGCGAGCCCGTGGACGCGATGGCGCGGAGCTTGGAGAGGTTGAACTCCTTGCCAGGTCGGCAGCCCGAGTCCATCACGGCCGCCAGGTAGCGCGCGCTCGTGCCGAAGACCGTCACGCCGGCCTCCTGTGCAAACTCCCAGAGTGCGCCGGCCGACGGGTACAGCGGGTTGCCGTCGAAGAGCACGACCGTCGCACCCACACCGAGCGCGCTCACGAGCCAGTTCCACATCATCCAGCCCGTCGTCGTGTAGTAGAACACGCGGTCCTGGCGCGTCACGTTCAGGTGCTGCCAGATACACAAACGCTCATCGTCAGTCGATCAATCGCAGTGGGGTTTTCCCTACAGCCGCACGCACCAGCATGTGCTCCTTGAGGTGGTTGAGCAGCACGCCGGGGCCCTGCACGAGACACTTGGGCAGGCCCGTGGTGCCGCTGCTGTACATGATGTACACTGGGTGGTCGAACGGCAGCTGCGCGAACTTGATGGTCTCGTCCGCGGGCGACGCCACGCCCTGGTGGAGGAAGCGGTCCAGGTACACGGCATTGCGGATCTTGGAGAGGTCCAGGTCGTGCGCCAGGTGGATCGAGTACCGCACGAGCACGACCTGCTGCACGCTCGGGAGCTTGTCGATGATCTCCTTGAGCTGCGGCATCGTGTCCACGCGCGCGCCCTTGTAAAAGTAGCCGTCGGTCGCGAACACGACCTTGGGCGCGATCTGCGCGAAGCGGTCGAGCACGCCCTGCGCGCCAAAGTCGGGCGAGCAGCTCGACCACACGGCGCCGAGGCTCGTGGCCGCGAGCATCGCGACGATCGCGTCCGGCACGTTGGGCGTGTACGCGACCACGCGGTCGCCGGCCTCGACGCCGATCTCCGCGAGCCGCTTCGCGAGCTTGGCCACGCGCGCGTAGAGCTGCTTGTACGTGATCGTGGTCTGCTGGTTGCTCGTCTCGCCCTTGAAGATGATCGCCGGGTGGTCGTCGCGGAAGCGCAGCAAGTTCTCGGCAAAGTTGAGCCGCGCGCCCGGGAAGAACTTGGCGCCCGGCATCTTGGTCACGTCGTCCAGCACCTGCGTGTGCGGCTTGGACGAGACGATGCCCGTGTACTTCCAGCACTACACAGCGAGCGAACGGACGCCCAATCGATCAGACAACGAGCTCCATCCATCCACTGCATGACCAGTAACCACCACGCACCGCGTCCCAGAACTGCTCCACGTTCTCCACGGACCACTGCCAGAGCTCGCTGGGCTCCTTGAGCGAAAGTCTATACACCAGCGACGAATGAGTCTCCTTCCCCGCAACGAACACCTGAGATTCGCCATCGCGCCGCACCCGTGCTTCTCGTTCACGTGCTTGGTGAAGCGCGTCCAGTGGGACGAGTCCAGGATCGACTGCGTCGGCGTCCACACTAATACACCACCACACCACAGACGTCAGTTCATATTCCCACAGAACAATCCAGCGAGCATATCGGTGCCACGGCCGTACAAACTTTGCGGTCGGCGGCGCTGCTGGCGGCCGCGTGGCGCTTGGCGGCCGTCGGGCTGAGCGCGCGCTCGGGCGACGCGACGCCGCGCGGGCTGCTCGCGCCGTTCTCGGCGGCCGTGGCAGCTGCCACCGCCTCGGCCGTGGGCTCTGTGAAGTCCTCGCTCTTGCGCTTGCCGGCCGCTGGCGCCATGGCAGTGAGTGTGGCAGTCGGTGGTGGTTCCTGAAATGCGATCCGCCCGCTGGTCGTCTACAGCGCTTTAGACCAAGGCCAACGAAGGGGGCCCCAACCAGCACAACACGCCAAAAGACGACGAGTGAGTGACGTGCGCACTTAGTGGACAGTTTTACCACGCTAAGTTCGGTTTAACCACCACTTCGACAAAATGTGAGCATATTACATTCATTTTTGGAAGCAATAAGTTCACGTTTTGACGATAGTGTGAGCCACCTTGAAGTGTGGGTTCGTGGATTTTTGACTGGCGTGGCGAGAATGACGTCACGCGCGGGTGGGGATGATGCGCCTGCGTGACGCTGCTTCGGGTTGATGCCGTTCGTGTGTGTCGACGAATCCACACGCTGGATCCAACTGGCACCGTGGCAGTGCCAGTGGCATCGGTGCCCACGCTCGCTGGCACGCCACTGCCACTGCCAATGGCAGTGCCATCCCCAGGCAGAAGACTTACGCCACGCGGCCACGATGGGCGGAGCGACCGACTCAGGATCTATGATTCGGACCCACGGGACCACTTGAGGCGGGGACGCGAAATGGAGAGTCTCGTGGATTTAACAGCATGTATCACTGTATGTATATGGGAATGGAGACTTATATACGAATGCAAACATGGGGGACTCGCGCCCCGCACGCCTTCGCTTCTCTAAACAATAACAATTTTTCGAAGGCGACGGGGATGCGGTAAGAAGGAAAGTACAAAGAGAGACGGGCGACGTCATCGCGGGCGGCGGTGACGCCAGTCGGTGGCTCTACTTGAAGTTGCGGGGCTTCAAGCCAAGCAGCAGCACCCTGTCTGTCTCATCATTCGCTCGTCTCATCAGACGGCCGCCGTGTCGTCGTCGCCGCTCTTGCTGGCTTTGATCTTGAGCCGCCCGAGCGCCTTGGCGCGCGCCGCGGCGGTCAGCAGCGTCGCGCGCGTCGTGCGCATGCTGCCCAGCGGCGCGCGCGCAGCGGCCTGGCCCACCGTCGCCTCGGCGGTGTTGCTCACGTGCTCGCGCACGGTCGAGAGCAGGCCGGCAAAGCTCGCGTTGAAGCCGAGCTCGGGCGTGAAGTGGAGCAGCTTGGTGCGCGAGAGCGTGTAGAGCTTGTCGGGCGTGAGCTCGAGGTCGTTGAGCATGATGGGCAGGATGGGCTTGCCCTTGTCCTCGGCGAACGCGAGCTGGTCGCGCACGAGCTCGCTCGCGGCCGTGCGGTTTGAGATGATCACGACAAAGCACGCGCACTTGAGGATCGCCTCCTTCGCGAGGTGGATGCGCGCGGCCATGTCCTCGGTCGAGCCCTGCGCGCCGTCGAAGAAGCAGAACACGCCGCTCTCGGTGAGCCGGTCGTACACGCGCTGCGAGAACGTGCGGTGCTGGTCGCCGTGGCACAAAAACACAAAGTCGTCCGTGATCGCGTCCAGGTCGATCTCGGTGATGCCGTCGTCGCTGCCGTCGGCGCCGTCCTCGCCAAAGAATGTCGAGTTGTTGCGCGCGTTGCGCGCGCGGCGCTTGAGCCCGCTCTGGATCTGCTTCTTGCGGTGCTTCTCCACTTCGTCGCGCACGCCGTCGAGCAGCAAGCGGAACTGCGCCGCGAACTTGTCTTCGTCGTACGTGTAGGTGATGTTGCGCTTGTTGGCGTTGTCGATGCTCGTGATGGCCGGCTCGAACGGCACCATTTGGCGCGTGTACACGTACACCTGGAGCTCGTCCGTGATGCGCGCGCGCTCGGTGGACACCGCCATGATGGGCGTGCCGCACTCCTTGGCGAGCGCGAGCTCCTTGAGGCACCACTCGGACTGCGTGTAGTCCTCCGTGAGGATGCACACCACGAGCGCCGCGTTCTTGATGCCGCGGCCGATCTCCTCGCGCCACACCGAGCCGCCGCCGATGCCGCTCGGGTCCATCTGGTCCAGCCACGTCGTGACGTTCGCGGCCTCGAGGCTGCGGCGCAGCTTCTGCGCGAACTCGGCGTGCGAGTGTGTGTAGCTGATCATCACGTCGCGGTTACCGGCGGCGCGCTTGACCTCGAATTGGAGCGTGGTCGACGTCGTGCAGTCCGTTGGGCGCAGGCCGTCGATGTTGGTGCGCATGACGTCGGCGCCGCACGAGATCAACGTGAGCGCTGACTCGCGGTTCTCCTTCTTCATGGCCTCGTGGAGCGGCGTGTCGCCGTTGGGCATTTCGTCGTTCACGTTCGCGCCGTGGCGCACGAGCTCCTCGATCATCTCCTTGGACACGTTCGGCGCGAGCGCCGCGCACAGCATCGGCGTCATGTACCTCTCGTCGCGGATCGACGGGTCGGCCTTGTGCTGCAGCAGCAGCGTCAGCACGCGCACGCGGTTCACGCGGGCGGCCCAGTGGAGCGGCGTGCGGCCCTGTGCGTCCTGGAAGTTGGGGTCCGCGCCGGCCTGGAGCAGCAGCTCGGCGGTCTCGAAGCGGCCGTTGATCGCAGCCCAGTGGAGCGGCGTGCGGCGGTTCAGGCCAATGTAGCCGTGCTCGCCGAGCGTGTTCGGGTCGGCGCCGTGGCGCAGCAGCTTGCTGAGCGTGGCCGTGTCGTTGCTGGCCGCGGCCGTGTGGAGCGGCGTGAGCGCGACGTCGCCGCCCCAGTCCTCAAGCTCGCGCGCCAACGGAATGTTGCCGTGCAAGTACGCGAGCTGCAGCACCGTGAGCGTGTTCATGTGGCCCGGGTCGGGCACCTCGAGGTGGTTCGCGCCGGCCTCCATGAGTAGCGAAACGATTTCCGGGCTCTCGGCCGCGAACAGTGGCGGCACGCGCTCGGACGAGTAGGACGATTGGCAGTGCAAGTTGACGTCTGCGCCGTGGTCAATGAGCCATTGCACTGCCTTGATCTGACCCGTGGAGACAGCGCAGAAGAGCGGCGTGACGAGCGTGGTCTTGAACACGGACACGGCACTGTCGTCCGCGGTCAGCGCCGGCTTGGAGATGAAGAACTGCGCAAAGTACCAAAAGAGGTCGCCCGTGCTGAAGCGCACACGCGAGACCTTGTCGAACGCGTTGACGCGGAAGCCCGCGCGCAGCAGCATGTCCATGAGGTGGATGTTGCCGTGGTACGCGGCCACGTGGAGCGGGTTCTTCTTCGAGTGGCCAAACGTGCGGAAGAACAGCGCCGCGTTTGTGTACATTTCATCGGCAAAGTCGTCGCCGAGGCGCGACTGCGCGTACGCGAGCAGGCGCGCGACCTCGACCGTGTTGCCGAGCTCGGTGGCCTTGAAGAGCTTCTTGCGGATGTCGCTGACCTCGCGGCCGCGGTCCGAGCGGTACTGGCTGCCGCGCTGGATCAGCCGCGAGCGGATGTCGCCGGTCTGGTCGGCCTCTTTGAACGCGCCGAGCTGCATCTTGAGGTGCTCGCGGAAGCGCGCAAAGTACGTGAGCTCGAGGAACATGGCGAGGAAGCTGATGACCGCGCCGAGCGCGTAAAAGTGGACGACCGTGCGCCCGCAGTTGAAGTTGTTGCCCTCGAGGAAGCTGTACGCAAAGTAGACGAAGATCACAAAGTTGAAGATCACGACCAGCACGCCCACGAGCTCGCAGAGCTGCAGGAACAGCGAGCGCTTGACCTTGCTGCGGCCGTGCTCGCCGCCGCTGCGCAGCTCGCGCTTGAACGGCTCGAACGCGCGGAAGCCCGTGGCGGGCAGCCCGATGAGCACGGCCACGGGCAGCATGTGGTACACGAACATGGCGTAGGTGATCACGGTGTTGCAGTCGCGGCAGCCCGCGTCCTCCGAGTCGTAGCACTGGCTCTGCTGGAACGTGACCGAGCGCAGCACGTGGCGCACGCGGAGCCCGCCCTTGTCCACGTCGTGGCTCGACCAGAACGCGATGATGCCCACGAGGTCGAGCAGCACGAGGAAAAGCATGACGTGGTTCAGGCGCTTGGCAAAGTACGAGTTGGTGTGGTACCCGCCGCCGAGCATCACGCGCGGGAGCTTCTTCGGCTCGCCGCGCAGCTGCGGCTTGGGGCCTGTGGCCATCTTGACAATGTCGGCGAGGTTGGGCGTCGCGGGCGGCGACGGGATCAGCGCCGTCGCGGCGTCGCCGTCCGCGAGCGCGCCGAGCGCCGCGCCGCTCGCCGCCGCCTTCTTCTTGCGGCGCCTGGCCAGGAAGCCCGCGGCCAGCGCGTTCGCCTTGCTGGAGGCGGCCTCGCTGCTGGCAGACGTCGGTGGTGCCGCGCCATGGCCGCCGCCATTGCCACCGTGGCTGGACAGCGGGCTCTCGTGGAGCGTCTCGCTGGTCTCGCCGCGGTCGTTGGCCGCCTCGGCCGCTGGCGCCGGCGGAGGAGGAGCCGGAGGAGGCGCGCCGTGGCCGCCAGAGGCGCGCGGCGACTCTTGGATCGCCTGGTAGTTGGTCTCCATCTCGAAGCGCGAAAGAGAGACTGCGAGGAGGAGGCGAGGCGGAGCGAGAGGGGAGGGGAGCGGAGCGGAGCGGGGATCGGTCTCCGCTGGAGGAGGGTGATATCTCGGAGGGCGCGAACCGGAGGAGATGTGAGTGTGGCGTAGTGGCGTGGCCACTCGCGCACGAATCGGGGAATGAGCGAGCGGCGGCGAACACACGCCGTGTGGGACTTTGGAGATCGCATGGAAAGAAAAGGAAAGAAATTCGTCATATGATTGGATGTAAATAATGTAGAAATGTTTGGATTGGTGCAAAATGGGGTAACGGTATCTCATTTTCGAATAAGGCTGCAGAGTTCAGCGCGGGTTCCCTCTCTCTCGCCGTTTTGTTCTCCAATGCGCGGACGCTCGCGCAAGCCTTTTCGGCGACTACCTAGGAAGCAAGAATTTTTCTCAGTTCCATGGCCTAGAACCGTTCTTCACTCGCATATCTGTTCTGTGTAGGAAGTGGTTTCATGTTCCCTTGGCACGTTCCCTTCAACAGACAGGGAACGACCGAAGACCGGCGGCGGCCTGACGCCACTCAAGATGGTCTCCATCTGGACGAGAAGGAGAGATCGCGGTTTATGTTCCGCGTGTCAGTCAAATCACCGTGGACGAGCCAGACAGCAACTTGATTTGGGCAGCGGAATTTTAGAGACACGTGGATTAAATCCACTTCCAAAAATATATATTCTCAAGATGATATCACACATCTGAAAACTACCTTGTATAAAACGGTCTTAACAGAACAAAGGTTGTCGAGTCGAATCTGAGTCGGGCTCAGCCTCAGACCACCATAAGGGTATCTGATACTGTCCCCGGAGCGGGATGGGCGCGCGGCCAAGCGAAAAGCGCGGGACCGCCGACCTTGGCGCGCATACACACCCACGCACCGCGGCCACCCGCAGCACGCAGCAGCAACGCACAAGCACAACAACAACACCAGCCCAGCGTACCGTTCTCCAAGCCCACGATGACTGAGAAGGAGATCCAGGAGCCCGAGCAGCAGCCGCCAAGCGAGACGGAGGAAGCGGCCACGGCGCTGCCGGTGGGCGCCGACGAACCGCCGGTCACGGGCGCGCGCGCGCGCCGCTCGACGCAGAAATTCGGCTTTGAAGCGAGCAAAAAGGACGAGGAAGAGGAGGAGTTTTCGCCGCCCGCCGGCCCGGGCGTCAAGGTGCGCGACATGGAAGTGGTCGCGGAGAAGGTGCGGTTTGGCGGGGACTGAGTGGCTCTGAATGGGAACGAACAACGAATACGGTGCTGATTGTGGATATTGCGCGCGCAGATCTCGCACATGGGCAAGAAGGACGCCGAGACCATCAAGTCGCTCTACAGCATCATGTACAACCGCCGCTTCCAGCAGAAGAACGTACGTGGTAACCACGCGCAGGCAACGGGCGTGAGAGCCTGACTCACTAACGAGATGGTTTGTGTTGCGCAACAGATCCGCACAATCAAAGACCACATCCTCGACTTCACGGGCATCCCGGACGCGGACGAGAAGGTGCGATCGGACGGACCTGCCTGTGCGAATCGGAGTGTGATTGCTAACGATCCTCTATCTGTGTGTGGTGGCGTGCGTCGCGCAGACCCGCCTGCAGCTCCAGGGCAAGATTGGCCGGTGGATGCGCAGCTACGTGCAGGACGTCATGGACCTGCTGGGCGTACGTATCGCACTATCCGATACGATCTCACTGGCGAACGGTACACGACACTGACAAGTCTGTCATCGTACTGTAGGTTGACCGCTCCAAGAAGTCGTTTGACGAGGAGAACAAGCCGTTCGACAAGGACGCGCTCATCGGCCGCCTGATCGAATGGCTCTGCAACCCGCAGGAGCCGAAGGTGCGATGACCATCCGAATGCTCTCTTCTGCTGGGGTTCTGCTGGAGACTCACACCCCTTTGTCATGCTACAGAACGCCAAGCGGAAGGCGCCGGCCACTGCGGCCAAGAAGAAGAAGGCGGCGTCGACCACCAAGGCTGCTGCTGGCACCAAGCGGAAGAGCGTGCGTACATGCATTTGCGTGGGAGTGCGATGGTTGGCATGGTCTCCAGACTAAAGGTGATCCCAATGCATTGATATAGGCGACGACGACCAAGAAGCCGGCCAAGAAGGCCAAGACCACGGCGACAAAGAAGTCGAAGAAGGCTGCGGAGGAAGTTGAGGAAGAGGAGGACGCGACCGAGTCGGAGCTGGATAAGGCCGACGACGAGGAGGAGGAGGACGCCGGCGAGTCGGACAGCGAATTTGACGAGGACGAAAAGAAGTCCAAGAAGAAGCCGGCGAAGCGAGGGGCGGCCAAGAAGGCGGCTCCGCGTCGGTCCAAAAAGACGTCGGCCGTTGTGGAGAGCGACGGCGAGGACGCTGACATGGCGGAGGACCAGCCCGAGGAGGAGGAGAAGACCGTTCCGGCGGCGATGACGGACGCCCTCGGAGCGGACGTGCGCAAGAAGGTCCAGGACATCATCGCGAACGGCGACGCCGAGCAGCTCACGGTCAAGAAGGTGCGCAGCATCGAGTGCTACTCTGGCTACGCTGAGAGCTACAAGACTAACTGGTTGACTTTGTCGTGTAGATCGTGCGCCAGCTGAGTGAGGACATGGGCAAGGACTTTTCCGACAAGAAGGCCGCGATCAAAGACTTCGTGACCAACCTGCAGATGTGATCGTCGGCCGCACGGTCACTGTCACCCCCACATAGTGTTCTCTGATTGGTACATAATGATTTTTGCAGTACAGTGATTGGCTAGAAGCATGTACCTCACTTGAGTGACGTTCCTATTGCCTCCATCCAACCACGCCCGGCCAGCCATTCGCGCATCTCATCAACCGCGGGAGCTCTTCAATTGAGACCGCGAGGCGACACGACCTAGCACCGTACGACCCGCACGATGGCCAAGACCAAGAAGGCGAGCGCCGCGGCCGCTAAGCCCGCTCCGGCGGCGGCGGCTCCTGCTGCTGCTGCTGTTACGAAGCCTAAGGCGCCTGCCAAGAAGGCGGCGGCGCCCGCCGGCGCGTCGCTCGCGGACGCGTTCGCGCAGAGCGCGGCGTTCTTCGGCAAGAAGGCGACGTACGCGGTCCCGGAAGGTACGCACCGACCCGCACACCCTGTGGGCGCTGTGGATTGGAAACGAATGACATGGAGCTCACGATTCTTTTCTTCTTCTGTGTGCCCATAGAGCCGGTGGAGGAGCCGACGGAGGATGCCGAGGCGCAGAAGCCGGCGGAGCCGGCGGCTGCCCCGGGTGAGTCGGAGGGCAAGCCCAAGAAGAAGAAGAAGAAGGACAAGAAGCGCAAGCTCGAGGAGGCGGAGGCCGCGGCTGCCACGGAGGGCGGCGAGGACGCGGACGCGGACGCCGCGGCGGCGCCGTCGACCGAGGAGATCGCGCCTGACTCGGTGGCCGCCGCGCTGGGTCGTGGGACCGACAAGTCGGAGCGCACGATCTTCGTGGGCAACGTGTCGCTGGACGCGACGCAGAGCGCGCTCAAGTCGTTCTTCTCGCCGTGCGGCAAGGTCGAGTCCGTGCGGCTGCGCTTTTTGCCGGTCGCCGGCACGGCCGTGAACGACCACGGCAACCAGAAGCTCATGATGAAGGTGTGCGCCAACCAGAAGATCTTCACGGACAAGCGCGACTTTTGCCACGCGTACGTGACGTTCGCGACCAAGGAGGGCGTGGAGAAGGCGCTGCTCAAGAACCGCTCGCTGTTCCTCAACAAGACGCTGCGCATCGACCACGAAAACCCGGTCGTGGACCCGCAGCGCAGCGTGTTCGTGGGCAACCTGTCGTTCGCGATCACGGACGAGACGGTCTGGGCCTGGTTCGACAAGCAGCTCAAGACCGACGAGGAGCCGTTCCCCGTCGAGAACGTGCGCGTGATCCGCGACCGTGAGACGGGCGCCGGCAAGGGCTTTGGCTACGTGCTGCTCAAGGGCAAGGCCCTCGCGGCCAAGGCGCTGTCGCTCGCCGGCAAGAAGCTCCAGAACCGCGAGCTGCGCGTCCAGGTGTGCGGCAAGCGCACCAAGAACAAGAAGGGCGAGGACGTGGCCGCGCTCAAGCACGAGGGACGTCGCGCGACGGGCGCCGCCGGCCGCGTGGTCGCCAAGAAGAAGGCCCGCGGCGAGCTCGTGCTGCCGCCGCCGGTGAAGAAGGCCAAGCTCGCGAGCGGCGACGGTGCCAAGAAGACTGGTAAGCCCGTTGGCAAGAAGGGCCCGGCGGCCGGAGCGGTCGGCAAGAAGGGCGCGGCCGCCAAGGGAGCCAAGGGCGGCAAGAAGGTGCTGGGCAAGGGCGGCAAGCGGGACGCCAAGCCCCGCAAGGCGAGCGGGCTTGCGCCGGGCGTCAAGCCCAAGAAGCCCAAGCACGCCGCGCGCAAGGCTCGGCAAGCGGCCGAGGCCGCCGCGGCCGCAAAAGCTAACAAGTAGATTTCCATAGATTTTTGATGTTTTCGGTTGACGCTCCATGATCTTTGATTTGATTTGTTTGTGAGTTTCTTTGGGATGGCAGCACGCTGCGCGAGCGTCCCACAACACATAGACACACTCTCCCCGCTTCAATGTTGCCGTTCAGCTCTCATCGACCGCTCAGTTCGGGCGGGCGAGCGGCACGTAGCCGCTGCGCTTCTTCTTGTGCATCACAGCGGCGCCCACAAGCACGACGACAGCGACGACGCCCGCACCAGCCACGAACGGCGCCGAGTACGTCGTCTGCGACTGCGTGGCCGTCGAGGTCGAGGCCTCGGCCGGCTGGTCCATGGCCTTGGCGGCCGCGAGCATCGTCGCGGCGCTGCTCTGGACGTCGTGGACGGCCAGGTACATGAGGCTCATGGCGCCCGTGTGCGGGAGCGTGTTGTTGTAGAGCGAGACGATGCGGATCACGTCGTTGGTCTTCATGCGGAGCGGCGGGTCGAACGTGCACGTGGTCATGGCCGTGATGTAGTCCTTCTCGTTGAGCACCTCGTGGCCCTTGCCGTACTGCGGCACCGAGCTGCAGATGAGGTCGCCCGTGGCGTCGTTGTAGATCGAGATGCCGAGGCCACCGCGGTGCTGGTGGCCGACGGCAAACACGATCTCGAGCTCGTCGGACGTGGACGTGATGTCCTGCATGAAGTTGTAGACCGAGTTGCTGCCGACGTTCAGGCGCTGCTTGGTCGCGAGCGTGTGCACGCAGCCCGGGTGGAGCACCGGGTCGCACGCCGGGATGTCGTACTCGACGTTACCGTGGTGCTCAAAGTCGCCCGTGGCGTCGCAGCAGCCGGCAATGTACAGCGGGCGGATCTCGGGCTGCACCTCCGAGTACTCGAGCGTGTAGCGCAAAAAGTACGTGCTCGTGCCGTCCGTCTCAGCGAGCTCCGACTTCTCGAGGCAGAGCGACGCGTCCTCGCAGCAGCGCAGGCCGCCGTGGTAGGTCTTGGCTTCACACACCGTGTTGTTCTCTGCGCGCAGCTCGGCGTTGCAGCTCATCGGGTTGAACTTCATGCCGTTGACCGCGGTCGCCGTGAACTCGTCCTCGGACGTGCACGGGCACTCGAGGCAGTGGTGGGCCTTCTCTTCGGCGAGCTTGCGCGTGTTGATGATGTGGACGTTGGCGATCCACTCGTCCTCGCCGTCCACGGTCACGAACGCGTACGGGTAGTAGAACTCCTGCGGCGTGCCGCGGCACTCGGTGCCGGCGCCAAAGCCGACGCTGCGGCTGAACGACTCGGGCTTCATGGGCGCCCAGGCGTCGGCCTGCTTGCCGTACGCCTTGTGGTTCGAGCCCACGACGTGGTGGTGCAGGTACGCGTCGAACGTGGGCACGGGCACGACGTTGCCCTCGGCGTCGTGCTCGACCACGTCGGCCTCGAAGCGGTAGACCGCGATCGGGCCCTTGGGGATCGCGAGCTTGTGGAACGCGTTGGTCACCTCGCCCTGGCTCAGCTTGAGGGGGCGCGTGTACGCCGTGAAGCGCTTGACCTCAGGCTTCTCCGCGGCCTGCGTGGCCGTCGCCGCGAGCGCTGCGAACGCCGCAAACAGCGTCAGCGTCTTCATACTACTCAACGAGTCGGAGAAGGACAGGAAGAGGAGGAGTCTTCTGGTGGTAGGCGCCAATCGCAGAATGGAACTTTTTGGAGCCGCTCGCTCGCTCCCCTACAAACACGGGAACAGAAAGGAGTGATGGGTGTTTACCATCATTCTTGGGTGAGGATTCGGCGACAGGAGCTGTGGCATCATCTTTGCTGGCGCGGGAAAGAATGGGGGAATCAGTTTTATTCAACGAAGTTGATTGGAGGAAATAGTGAAGTGTTGGAATCGCTCTGTGTTTTGGCCAATCATTGTGGTTGAAGTGCCGTCATATCCTCGTGGTGGAAACAAAAGAGTTTTGATATCTTTCACGGAGGGAACAAAAAAACAAAAAAATTGTTCCGCAGCGCGTTATGGTATTAATACCGAGTAGCGAGGGCACACGCCAAGAATTCGTATGATTTCCATGGCTCGCATGGTCTTTCGTTTGCCAAGAGGGACTCCCGACAGCGGCCAAACGCTTGTCCATTAGCCCCTCCGTGAGGGACCGGCTGATGCTATGGCCCATAGCCTATGGGTCGCGCTTCATCGTGGGATGATGCTCTGGCCATCCACGGTGGCACGAACGTAACTTACGAAATACAAGGGTGAGCTCCAGACCCAGGAAGTCTTGTGGCGATTTGAGGCAGGGCGACAGAAAAACCACCCCGGGCGAACAAAGAGCATGCCACACAACCGTGTCGTTAGAATCCAACCCAGACGAGCGAGCATCCTGAAAAGCCACGCTCGTTCCGGTGGCGGCGTCACCCACCTGTGGATAACCTCTACACCGGCGGTGTGGAGGTTATCCAGAAGAATCGTAAATGAGACCTTCCGTTTGCACCCAGAAACAGAGCCACTCCCGTGCTGTTTCCGTGGGGGAAAAAATAGAAGCAAAAAGATCGAACCGTTGGGATCTTTCTCTTCGAGTTGACACCTGGATAATATCCAGTACGGGCTTCTAATAAGATAATATACAGTATAACGATAAGAACTCATTTTTGATATTTCGTTCCTATCGCACTGCCGCCTTGGCGCCAAAACCCATTCTCGTGGAGCTCATCTCCGTTGGTCGCACCATCGAATCTCTCGCTCCACCTCGCTGCCGTCGTCGCCATGGACGCCGCCGCGCCCGCCACCACGCCTCGCGGCGCGGACGTCCATCCGCTCATGCTGCGTGGCGCGTCGCCATCGTCCTCCTCTCCCGGCTCTTCTGCTGGCGCGCGCCGCTCGCCGTTGCGTCCACAGCGCCGGCCGCGGCGCCCGTCGCCCGTCAAGCAGGTCTCGATCGCCGCGTTCCTGGGCGCGGGCGCCGGCGAGACCAAGGTGGCCGAGGACGTCCAGTTCAAGGTGCCGTTCTTGCCGCTGACCGCGCCGCAGCAGCCGACGCCGGCGCCGTTCAACGCCGAGACGCCGCTGTTCGCGCACCAGGAGCGGTCGCTCTACCGCATGCTCCAGATCGAGGGCCGCGACGAGCAGGTCAACAAGTTCAACTTTGGTAAACTCGACTACTTCAGCAAGGGCGGCTGCCTCGCGGACGCCATCGGCACGGGCAAGACCGCGACCATGCTGGCGCTCATCGTGTCCGAGCCCATCAACGCCACGCTCGGCGGCAACCTGCTGGTTGCGCCGTCGCACTTGCTCGCGCAGTGGAAGAGCGAGGTGGACAAGTTCGTGCGCGCCGGCGAGCTCGACGTCGTGGTCGGGCTGCGGCGGTACCTCGCGATGGACGCCGCCGAGATCTCGAACCGCACGCTCGTGCTCGTGGGCGTCGAGGAGGCGATCGCGTCGCTCGCGTACCACTACCACTTTCGGAAGATCTACCCGCGCGAGGTCGGCACGGCCGGGCGCCCCATGAGCGTCGATCTCGACGCGCTCCACGAGTACACCGAGGCCGCCAAGCACGTGAGCAAGGCCTACTCGGGCCCCGTGTGGGTCACGCACCTCCACCTGCCCGTCAAGCCGTGGCGCCGCGTGATCTTCGAGGAGGTCCAGGACCTCGTGCTCCCCGGCAAGCAGTCGCAGGACTGCTTCATCCAGCTCACGCGCAAGTGCGAGCACGTGTGGCTCATCACGGCGACGCCGTTCCCGGCCAAGGCCGAGTCTATCTACGCCAACAACCAGCTCCTGGGCTTCCGGCGGCTGCGCCTGCTGCCGCACGACCCGGCGTTCGACGAGATCAAACGCAAGCTGTACCTGCGCAACTGCGCGCAGGTGCGCGAGGAGGCCATCACCAGCAAGATCCGCGTCAAGGAGACGTACATCTCGGTGCGGCTCCACCCGCGCGAGCTGCTGCTGTGCAAGATCGAGCAGGTGCTGGCCGCAAGCCAGGCCGCCAGCAGCTCGCTTCACCTTGCTGACGACGGGTCAGTTGATACCACACCCGCCACGACAGCGGCCGCAGGGCCACGCCGTGGGCGAGGACGTCCCGCGCGATCCGCCCCCGTCCAAGTCGTGGAGGCGCCCTCGTCCTCACGGTCGGAGCGTTTCGCTGGCGGCACAGCGGGCGCACCGGCGACCTCGGTATACTGGAGCGAGCAGTACTCGTGCGCGCGCCAGGCGTGCGTCCACGTGGGCATCTCGGATCGCGTCCTCGAGCGCGACAGCTCGCGCCGTTCCGCGCCCGCCGCGAACGGGCTGCCGACTGCGGTCAAGGTCAAGCCGCCGGCCGACGTGTTCAAGCACGAAAAGTACTACCTCGAGCGACAGCTCGCCGTGGCCAAGATGCGCCAGGAAGAGGTGGACAAGCTCGAGCGCGCGACGCGCAACACGGTCGCGATCCTCCAGGCCATCAAGGACAACGTGTACCTCAAAGTGAGCGAGTGCTTTGCCGACAAGAGAAACAGCAAGCTCGACAAGTTCTTCGACGCGCGCAGCGGCGAGGCGCCCGACGGCTTCCGCATGCTCTCCAAGCACGGCCAGTGGGTCAACATGTCGCCCCCGGAGCCCATGGACCTCATCATGTACCTCGAGGACGAGATCGAAGGCTACATTCGCAAGTACTTTGGCGACAAGCCCGAGGACATCGAGCGGCTGCTCCAGGTCATGGAGCAGACGCTCTCGGAGCGCTGCCCCAAGGCCAAGGCGCTCGTGGCCGACGAGCTCGCGCAGATCCGCGAGTGCATCGCGCTCAAGACGACGCTCGACGAACAGGAGCGCGCTGCGGGTACCGAGGTCAGGATGCCGCTCCACGGCAGCAAGATCACGCACCTGATCCTGTACCTCCAGCGGCTGCCGTCCGTGCAGGTCGTGGTGTTCACGATGTGGGCGAACGCGCTCCGCGTCGTGGAGCAGGCGCTGCGTGCGAGCGGGCTCACGTGCGCCGTGTTCCTGGAGCACCAGTCGAGCGAGACCAAGTCAGCGCACGTGCAAAAGTTCGTCTCGGGCGAGACGCAGGTGCTGCTGCTCAACTCGCTCACGAGCGCGTCCGGCATCAACCTCCAGGTGGCGTCCCATGTGATCTTTCTGGACCCGATGGGCTTCAGCGCCGCGCAGGCGAGCGCGCTCGAGCAGCAGGCGATCGGCCGCGTGCTGCGCATGGGCCAGACGCACCCGCAGGTCTCGGTCGTGCGGCTCGTGGCCGAGCAGACCGTCGAGGCCGCGCTGTTCGACGACATCCACGACGTGGGCAAGCGCATGGCCGCCGCGGACGAGTCGTTCTTCGACGGCACGCAGCAGGGCGACGGCGCGTACGTGTGCCTGGACTTTGCCGAGCCCATCCGCACGGTCGTGCGCATGGAGGTGCGGCCCGACCGGCGCCCGACAGCCGAGACGCTGGGCACGGCCCTGCAGGACGAAGAGATCGCGATGGTCGGCGCCATGTCGCTCGAGGAGATCATCAACCAGCGCGTCGAGAGCGCCGCGGCCCACGGCGAGGTGTTTGACCTCACCGAGGACGCCGACGAGAGCATCGACGCGCAGATCGCGGCCGCCAAGCGCGCCCACGACGCAGCAGGCGACCAAGACGACGACAACGACGACGACGAGCAGCGCAAGCGGCGCCGCACGAGACGCCAGGTAACTCCGCAGCAGCCGCCGGCGCACCAGACGTACGGCGACGTGGTCGTCAAGAGCGAGCGCGCCGTGCTCGTCCAGAGCGAGTGATGATTTCGGGTGTGAGATATGTGCGTTGCTGCATAAGGAAAAAAAAGTGTGGGTTACTTATATTGCGTCGTCCGACACGCCGGTGTAGCTCACGCTCGCTCCGCTCTTGTCAGCAAGAGGAAGGATTGCGCTCGCCAGGGACCAGAGCATGCCGACTGTTTCAAGGAGTGTTTTTTGTTCGTTGCTTCAGATGGTAGCTTCTTTCAAAGCTGGGCTGTCACGCCAAACGGACGGGCGTTGAACGCTTAGAGCTCACCGCAGTCCGCGATGACGACCGGCTTCTTGGTCTGGCCCGACTGCGAGCCGACGGCCTCGATCTTCTTGACGACGTCCATGCCCTCGACGACGCGGCCGAAGACAACGTGCTTGCCGTCGAGCCACGCGGTCTCGACCGTGCAGATGAAGAACTGCGAGCCGTTCGTGTTGGGGCCGGCGTTGGCCATCGAGAGGATGCCCTCGCCCTTGTGCTTGAGCAGGAAGTTCTCGTCCGCGAACTTCTCGCCGTAGATCGACTCGCCGCCCGTGCCGTTGCCGCGCGTGAAGTCGCCGCCCTGGCACATGAAGTTGGGGATCACGCGGTGGAACGACGAGCCCTTGAAGTGGAGCGGCTTGCCCGAGCGGCCGATGCCCTTCTCGCCCGTGCACAGCGCGCGGAAGTTCTCGGCGGTCTTCGGCACCTTGTCGGCGAAGAGCTCGAAGACGATGCGGCCCGTGGGCGCGCCGCCGACAGTCATGTCGAAAAAGACCTGCGGGTTCGGCATATTGGAGGAGGGGGAGAGAGGAAGAGGAGACTTGGGGACTTGGAGGCGAATTGCTCAGTGGATCATCTTGCGTGGATGGCCAAAGAGAAGGAAGGGCAAAGGGGGGGAGATACCGAACAATTGCTGGTGAAGATATAAAACCTCAAGATACCAAAAATACACCTCGATCCGAACGCGACATGCCGGATGCGTCATCACTGGAAAATTGTATGTGTTCGGGATAAAACCTTGAAAGCAGTCGAATAAAACCCCAGATTCAAGTGTAGAGGCCGTGGGAGCATGAGAGGAGCCAAAAAGATCTTGTTGACGCTTGGCACCGTGTTTTGGAACCATAAAGCGGTTTTAGAGGAGGTGTAACCGGTTTTACAAGGAATTCTCGATCCCGACTTCAACATCCACTGGGGTACCACACCGCAACCATGCGACACGAGCAGCTCCAAATCCACTGGACGTGGCCTCCTCGCCGTCGCTATCGCCGTCCAGCGAGCGCAGCGCCAGGAACTGGCCGAAGAAGATGTTGCTGCGCTCGCGCCGGTACCGCGAGAGCACCTGCAGCGGCGCGCGGTGGAACGCGCCGGTCACAGGGTCGATATTGACCATGCTGCAGCGGCTGCACGGCCCCGTGACATCCAGCGCCACGTCGCCAATGCGCAGCCGCATCCACGTGTCCTCCACGAACGCGTCGCTGCCGGGCGAGTCAACAATCAGGTTGGCGCGGAACGCGTCCTCACGGATCTGCATCTCGGCGCCCGCGGCAGAAAGCGAGGCGTTGACGTTGGCGACGCTCGCACGGGAGATGAGCAGGAACTGCGCTTGGTTGGCAAAGCCGATCTTAGCTTCGCTAGATGTGGCTGGGGACGAGGACGGCGCCGCGGAGGCAGAGCGAGCGCTTTCTGCAGCGACTCGGACAAAGCGGCATGCGCGCTGGAGCCGTCGGCTGAGCCATTGAGAGGCGTCGTCGCCCACATCGCGACCTTTACATGGTGCGGCACACACGCGCAAGTCTTGCGCACCGTCATCTTTGAGGCTGGATGCGAGCGATGCGTACAGCGGCACCACGAAACGTTCGCCGGACTTGCGACAATGGATGCTCAGCGTTTGCTGCTGCAAGTCCACGATCGGTTCGAGAAAGCACATCTCGGGCGCGTCTTTGAGGGTGAGCGCTTTTCTCGTCACTGCATCAACGATCGCCCACTCGCGGTCGTACTGCAACCCGCGCGAGCCTACGGGCCACGCGTCGACGCTCATGCCTGCACACGACTTGATCGGGAACAGCACGAGCTTGCGAAGCACAATCGTGGATTCCTGCACCGCGCTTCGTGTCGACTTATTTCTCGAAATCGTGGTGGTGGGCGCTACGCGAGACACGAAATACTTGGTCGCGAACGCGATGAACGCTTCGACGTCTTCGTACGTTGACATGTAGCCCAGTGAGAGCCGCACGGCGCCAGTCGGGAGCCCGTTCACCAGGTCTATGTCGTCTCCACATACATGGCCAGCGGCGATCGAGTCCATCAGGTCGCTCTCCTTGAGACCGAGATACCACTGACAGGCACCAGGATTGCAAAAGCAGCCCGTGCGCAGGTGGATGTTGTGGATCGCAGCGAGCTTGCCGACTTCCGCGTACCCGACGTAAGACCCATCAGCACGACGGAAGTTGAAGCTCACGATCGACCCGTTCGAGTCTTGCTCACCGTAAAGCTGAGCGGCCGCTGATCCATTCCAGTGCGTGAGCGACGCCAGTTCGGAACGCAGGAGCTTCACTAGTGCGGCCGTGTGCGTCTCGATTGACGAGATAGCGAGTTTGTCCAGCATGTCAAAGCCATGGCGCAGCGCGAGGATCGACAAGAACGATCCCGTGCCGTCTTCCAGTCGGCTCTCGTCGTTCAGGCCGCGCAGCGTCACAAAGTTGCTGGACGCCAGGACGTTGGCCACGGTGCCGCCGCCGTAGTAGCGCTTCTGAAGCAGCGGGAGCGCGCGCTGGCGGTGCACCAGCAGCGCGCCGAGGCCCGTGGGGTACCCGAACATCTTGTAGAACGAAATCGCGACAAAGTCGGGTTTGTGAATCCGCAGGTCAAGCGCGTGGGTCGCAGCAAACTTGGCGGCATCCAGTAGCACGAGCCACTGGCCTGGTTGTTGACTCTCTGTCGACGCTGTGGGCTCATACCCATGGTGCTGTATGTGTGAGATGAGATCGAGATTGTGGAGCGTGCCGCTGAAGTTGCACTCCGCGGGGAACGCAAAGAGATGAGTTGGTGCATGATCCTCACTCGCAGGGACAGTCGACGTGGGTAGAAGCTTGCTCTCTTGGGCCGGACGGCAGGCACGCTCTTCGAGGCGCTGCATCTCGTCCAGCGGGACGTTCTCCACACGCGCACCGTGCTGGTTCGCACATGCGCGCATGCCCAGCACGCTCGTGTGCGCGTCCATGGAATGCGCGAACGTGCTGTCGCCGGACCACGGGAAGCACTCGCCCACAACCTTGAGCGCCGCTGTAGCGCCCGACGTGAACACGACCGCGTACTCGCTTTCTGCCGCGCCAAAGTGCGCGAGCACGCGACGTCGCACCGCCGCCACACGACTCGCGCTCGATCCGTCGGCCGTGGTCGAGTGCGAGTGCGGGTTGCCAAACAGTCCGCTCTGGAGCTCGGCCAGGCTGTGCTGCAGCTGCGAGCGCGCGTACAGCGTCGCGCCGGCATGGTCCAGGTACACCGCGTCTATTGCCATCGTCCCACAAAGAGAGACTGCGGTCAGACATCCGTATCGGCGGTTAGACGCGCATGTGTGCGTACCTTGCAGCTGCGGGAACTCGTCGTCTCGCAGGCGGTCGATGCGGCGGCTGCCTCCGTCGCTCTCGCCGTAGCCGTAGCCGTCGTGGGCGCGCAGGAACTGCGCCTTGGTCGTGTGCATCGTGGATGAGGAGAGCTGGAGGAGAGCAGGAGGAGAGAAGGAGGAGAGGAGGAGCAGGGAAACTGGCCAAGTGGAAGTGCGGTCATGCATGAGGGCAACACGCATTCACCGCTCGGGGGGGGGCATGTTGCACATTCACACCGCGACTGTCGAAGAACAGAGAAGTGAGGAAAAACCTCAGTCAACCAATCCGAGGTGGAATCAGACATGCGTCGCAACAGAGTCCAGAACTATGTGACGTGTGCCAGACAGACTCCGGGTTGCTGTCTGTGGGGAGATCTCGAGGACGGAAGGGGGGGGGTCAACTGATTTCCATTGTGTTCACTTCTCTTTTTGCTACTCTAACACACTACGAGTATGACTATTATACACGTGTCGTGTAGCACGAGAGGC
>JAMFLL010000197.1:0-54158 GCA_027475725.1 Pythium rhizo-oryzae | reverse complement strand
GTTGCGCTGCAGCAGGTTCCACGTGAATCGTCGCGAGTACGGGTCCATACCGGAGGTCGGCTCGTCGAGGAACACAAGCTTGCTGTCGCCAATAAAGGCCAGTGCCACACTTAGCTTGCGTTTCTGACCGCCCGACAGATTCTTCGACTGGACCTTGCGCTTCTCCGTGAGTCCGACCTCGCGAATCATCTTGTCGACTTCTTCGTTTAGCTTCTGAGGCGGTACGTTCTTCATAGTGCCGAACAACTTCAGATGTTCTTCCACCGTCATGTCGTTGAACAGCACATCATGCTGAGGGCAGATGCCCATGATCTGACGCAGCTCATTGAAATCGTGGCGGATGGATCGACCGAACAGAGTCGCATCACCGCTCGTTGGTTCTGTGAGACCCGTCAGCATTGAGATGGTCGTCGTCTTGCCTGCACCGTTGTGGCCTAACAGCGCTGTGATCTGACCCGAGTACATCGTAAGATTGAGCTCGTGCACAGCAACCTTCTCACCATCTTCGACCTTGTACACCTTACGTAGATTCTGAATCTGAAGGCATGTCCCCTTTCGCTCTTGAGTTGCCAGCGCAGGCGTCACCGGCTCAACCGTGTCGACGAACGTTGACTGCTGCTTCATGAGCGGGACCGAGTGGCTCTGACGGAACCTTGGGAGACGGAATTCCCACACGGGTGAGAAATCACTCTTGGGACTGCTGCCCGCCGCTACCGGCGAATGAATCATTGGGGTGTCAATGTCGTGGGCGCCGGGGTCCACTGGCTTGATCCAGTATTCACGCTTCAACAGAAAGTTCCATGGCTTCCGGACACCGTGCTGCTGTGGAAGAACTTGTTCGAGGTACCAACCGAGCGCGAAGAGGATGAACGTATCGAGGATTAGCATCCATGCCATACTGAACGCGGAAGGCACCAGGATAGGCTTTGCCAAGAGCCCAAGCGAGTAAGCGAAACCGGTACCGAGCTGCGCGTGACGTAGCAAATCATCGACAGCGAGTGCGAACGCCGTTGGTGGAGACAGTGCGGCGACATACTTCGTCCCATTCGACTTTGCCTGGACGGAAAAGAAGGGGAAGTACAACATCATCCACAGTAGCACCGACGCGATCGAGGCCGTTCGCGACTTGTTGAAGAACGGCGTGATGAAGTAGCTGAAGGCCACAATTGAGAGGCTGAACGACCAAAAGAGGAACACAAGTGTCGCGTACTCGGTGCTCGGGAACACATTGCCGTACTTGAGCTCCGCGGCGATCGCGAACGCCAGCGGTGTGGAGACGACCATACTTGTGAGTGCCCACGAGAAGAGCAACGTGGCGTCCGACAGGCCCATAATCTTCATGACTTCTCGGATCCGCGTTTCCTTCTCGATGACCATCGTCGTCGTATTGGTCGACACAAACTTGATGTAACTGATCAGCAAGAACATGCCGAGCACGGACTGGCCAGTCGAGTATAGCGTCATCATCGCGTCACTTGGCGCACCAATCTGAGTAGCTTCCAATGCTTCCATGAGCGTGCAGATAATTACCGTGGACCCTGGAAACTTGGCCTCGTCGTTCTCATTCATCTCTTTGATCTTGAGATCTGGGAAGATATTGTCCAAGTTGGCGAGGAATACAAGGCCACCGACCAGTAGAAGCGGCAGGATTTGTTCGAGAATCATCGCGACCGGCTTCCGGCGCCGCAGCACGACGTTCTTCCACACGAGGTTCGCGATCTGGTTCCACGCCGCGAGGAACGCGCTCCACGCAGTCAGCACGCCGGCCGCGAGCCGCGCCTCCAGTGCCTCGAGCGTTCGCTTGCCTTGTTGCCGCGCGTGCCACTTGGCGGCGACCAGAAACGCCACGACGACCACAACGACCACACATGTCGCCGCGATGAGACCGACGTTCTGCGGGGAGATACCGCACTGGTCCTTGAGCGCGAGTGCCGACTCGAGCACCTTTCGGCAGCCGGCGGTGGCCTCGTTGGTCGACTTGCAGTCCATGGCGCTGGCTGCAGCCTCGCAGCAGGACGCCGAGGCGCCCAGGAGGGTCGGCGCCGTGCACCGCAGCTCGCACGTGCCGTACTCGATCTTCTGCGACGTGTTGGCGATCAGCGCGTACGCGTGGCTCTTGGAGGCCGCCGAGGCGTTCGTGAGCGCGCCCATGAGCCCGTCCTCGACGTCGTCCACGTCGCGCGAGTCGCGGTTCGTGATCGCAAACAGCCCCGAGCGCATGACGCACGTCGCGTATGCGAGGTCCTGCAGCACCACCTCCCTGACGCAGCGCGTGAGCGCGGACGCCGTCGTGACGGCGGAGGAAGAGTCCGAAGACGCCATGGAGCCGACCGTTTCCCGCTTTGCTTCTTCTCGGATGTGGCGGTTGGTGTTGTTGGCGTGACGGTCAACGTTGGGACGTTGGAGGTTGGCCGCGAGTTGGATTGTGTTGCTGTCGCGGCAACATGGGTGGCTACAGCACCAGGTCGGCGCGCCAGCGGTTGGTCGCGCTACGCGACGGGGGGTCGCCCGCCGGGACTCCCGTCATCGCTGCTCAACTCCACCGCTGAACAGCGCGCGTGCCGCGCGTGAATCTGTCGCTTCATCTTGCTTCTTCGGCGAAGTTTGTTTGGGGCGACATTCGAAACACGGGAACCATTGGTTGCCCAATGGGGGGAGGGAGGGATTTCGTTGAGATATATATCGAGGTGAGATGTATCTCATTCGTGTAGCCAACAAAAAAAAAGAGAACTCTCATCGACAGCGTTCGCGATCCGGCACTTCGTGCGTGCGTCGGGACGCAGCGATGCAGCCGGCATTTCGTGGCGCGGCGCACGTCAGTGGACGGTACCCACTCGGAACCCACCGTCGCTTGTGGTAAATCCAGTGACAGTCGCCCTCTCTGTCGCGTGGCGTCTCTCTGAGTGATGTGGTCGCTGTCTTTCACTACCTCAGATGCCATAGCCCGCGACTCTCAGGTGGCGTGTCGTTCCGAGCACACCGTTTGCGCCGGCCGTCCCCCAAACTGGGTCCCCAGAGTAGGTGGTGCTCTCGTCGACCGTTGCTGGGTCACGCCGCACCCTGTTCGATGTCGTATACATCGTCCCTTATTGGGTTGGCGACGTCATGGACGCTGCTGCTGTTTTGTTCAAGGTGCTGATGTTCGCGCCCCGCGCGAATGAGCGCATTAAAATGCGCGACGAAAATTGAAGTTTTGCATCTCAAATTATTTGAGATGCAGAACTTCAGGACTCGTCGTTTCTCAAAGTTTACGAATACCCAACGCAATAACAATGCATATCCGACAGTCGATCTCTAAACTATCCAGATATTATCCTGGATCCCGATTCTTCAACCTGCCGTCTCCTGCTTGATGAGACGGCACCAGTCAAACCAGCCGAGTGTGGACGAAAGCCAAACGCGCACAACGCAACTCGAACGGAAGCATGCTCTCGGCTCTGCGCGTACGATCGACGGTGGCGGCGGCCGTGGGCCGCGCGCACCAGCGGCGTTGGATGAGCGGCGCGCTGCCCACGAAGCTGACGGCCGAAGAGCGCGCGACGGCGCTGCCGCAGCTCACGAGCGCGTGGCGGCTCGTGGAGAACCGCGACGCGATCACGCGCGCGTTCGAGTTTGGGGATTTTAACCAGGCGTGGGCGTTCATGAGCCGCACGGCACTGTTGGCGGAGCAGATGGGCCACCACCCGGAGTGGTTCAACGTGTACAACCGCGTTGAGGTCACGCTCAGCACGCACGACTGCAACGGACTCTCCAAGAACGTGCGTAGCTGAGCGACTCGCGAGCGATCTCAAGTCTATCATGCACTGACTTTGATGTGGGTTTGAATATCTGTGGCGTAGGACATTGAGATGGCGTTGGCGATGAACAAGTACGCTGAAGCGCTCAAGTAGAACGTTGCAGACCACAAGGCAAACAAGGCGGCGCGAGGTTTTGTGTGTTCAATCACGAGGGTAGCACCCGACGTGACGAAGAATAAATGATGTGAATCCTGCATGCTATATCCTGTTCAAGTGTGCATCGTTACGGCACCACCTATCTGTAACTGTTGGTCGTGGCGACGCGCGCTTTGCGTGCAGTGGCTTTTGAGATAACCGAGTCGGCGACAGAGAGCGAACTCATAACCGAGCTCACATCGGAAGCGTTTTCCTTCTTGCGAGTAGTCGCGGCGCTCTTGACGCTCTTGGGTCCGGTCGTCGAGAGCGCGGACGCGTTCTTGTACACTTCCTTGGTCACAGTCTTCTTGTTGGGGTCAACGGGCTTCTTGGGGAGCGGCAGTCCTTCCACGCGGTCCGGATACTCATCGGCAAAGTCCACAAGGCCGCCGGTGAGCACGTACACGTTGTCGAAGCCGCGCTGCACGAGTGTGTGAGCTGTCTGGGGCACCGTCTTCTCATCCTGGTCATACAGAATGATGAGCTTGCTCTCGTGGTTTTTCTATATGTCAGCGATAACAACCGTGGTAAGTTTCTGGAAAACGTGAGCAAGTGCCACCGTCATCCACGTACGAATTTGTGCATCTCCGGCAGAAGGATGTCGCGGTTGAGGTACGCCGCTGGAAAGTTCTTGGCGCGCTGGATACGGTTCACGGCGAACTCTTCCTTCGTGCGCGTGTCCAGAATCAGGTAAGGAGGATCATACTCTTCAGCCTCCTCGGCTTCGTAGCTTACGATCCGTGGGCCACCGTTGCTGCTTTGGTTGTTATCCTCAGCCGGCACGCGCTCCATGACGAACATGCCGTCGCTTTTCTTCACCATCTTCGCGACCATCTCGGGCTGTCCACTGTTACTGCTGCCCCCGTTGTCTTCGTACTCGATAAGCAGCTCCTCCAGGTTGCGCGGCGTCACGCGGCGGAACGTTTCGTCTAGTCGTTTCAGGAATTCCTTGTTGGCTGCGAGTATGATATTCGTGAGCGAGTGGGCAGAGAGGTCGCGGAGTACTAGGAAGACTCACATATGAGTCGCACTTTCTGGACCGTCGTTCCCGAGTTGATCTTGCTTTGCGTGTTGGCGTACTTGGGGTTCACTGGGATCTTCTTCTCCATGATCTACAATGATGCATCTCGTTGGTCAGTGGCCTTTACGCGTGGTGATCAAAACGAGTTTCCCTTACGTTGAGCGGCGTCTTCGGCTTGGCGCGGTGCATGGTGGATGCTGGGATGTGGACGGTCTGCTATCTTGTGGGGGAGCAATTCTCGCAATGCAGCGTCAACAGCGGACCGCAGGACCGTGCTGCTGTGTGAGATGGCAATGAGTGCGCGCCTCTTGGCTCGCATCCAAGGAGCTCCACGGTCACAGAATCTAATTGGATGATATTTCTGGTAGTGCTCCGAAGGAGTACTTCAGCTCCGACACGATTATCTTGTCCCAGAAAGATAAAATTGATTATTGCGTCATCTTGTATTACTATGAACCCACAATGTTATATTACAGTATAAATATTACGCAAAATATGCTTTCTCAGCGACACTTTATAGCGTTTATGAAGGTTTTTTGATTTATTTGTAGAGTCGTTATGTTCCAGATCGCGGAGTACTTAGTACAGTACTGCAATCATGTTGAGCAGGGATATTAAGCACAACGTCAAAACCGATAGGATCGATATAGGAGGGTATTATTTTCGGCACGTAAAGGAACGAGCATTGCGCTGCTGCAGCACTCGCGCGTCGGCGATCGCTGGACGCAAATGAGAGAGAAAGTGGTCGTCTTAGTGATGGCGTCGGCAGTGAAGGTGAGTGTGCCCGTTTGGTCACAGCGTTTAAAAAAAAGCATGAGATGTGTATTAGCATGTTAGTGATAATGAGAATGAGAGGAAAATATTGAGGTGAGAGTGGATGACGTAGAGGTGTTAGCCCTTCTCGGGCTGGAACTTGGCCGTCGGCGAGTTCTCGAAGAAGTTGACGCGCGGCAGCCATGGTGGTTGCGACAGAGGAGAAGAGGAGCGGAGGCGGAGGACCGGGATCGCGTAATGTGTTGGGTACTGGCGGAGCGGAGCGGAGACGTGACAGGAAGGGCGCGGAAGTTCGGCGCAAGTGAGCAGGGAAGACACCCCCGACATTAGTGATTGGGTCTGAAAAGAAGTGCAGAGCTGGCGGCCACGAGCTGAGCGTAGTGGTGGAAAGGATCTCTCTCGGCAGGCCCGGCTTGACAAAAGCAAATGTTCAAGCGGAACGAGCAGCGACACAGACGACTGCGCGGAGACACCAACGGCTTGCGCACAACGTAGGACCAGGTGTCCGACAGCAACTCCGGAGACCACAGGATCAGCGGTACGGTATAGCGCGGTCTGGCACGACAGAAGCACGGGTTCGAGTGGATGGAGCAGCGTCCCCAACGACTGGGTGTAGCTCCGAACCGTTCACCCACAACGTGCTTCTTTAATTGGAGCAAGATGCGACTCCCATGACTGCGCCCAGCCCATAACGGTTCGCCCACAACGTAGGCCCAAGGGTCCGAGCACAGCGTGGGAAGCCACAAGCTCAGCGGTGCTGCATACAGTCTGGCTTGGAAGAAGCACAGGTGGGAGTGGAGCAGCAAGATGCGACCCCCACGACTGCGCCCAGACCCCAACGGTTCGCCCACAACGTAGGCCCAAGGGTCCGAGCACAGCGTGGGAAGCCACAAGCTCAGCGGTACTGCATACAGTCTGGCTTGGAAGAAGCACGGGTGGGAGTGGAGCAGCAAGATGCGACCCCCACGACTGCGCCCAGACCCCAACGGTTCGCCCACAACGTAGGCCCAAGGGTCCGAGCGCAGCGTGGGAAGCCACAAGCACTGAGGTCCAGGCGAACCGGTCCCTATCGACGGCTCACCGATCTGGATTGCGTACGCTAACATGGTCACTGGACGGCAGACTTGAGAGATGAGTATGTGATCTTCAGTGTTGCGCTTGCTGGGGTTACTTGAGAAATGAGCGTTGCGTGTGCACGTCGGTATGAACCGCACCTGAGAGGTGTTCACGGGGTACACTGTGTGGCAGTTTGCATGATGCATTTCGCGGAAATCTGCAGCGCATTTGCGCCGTTTCCCATTCTGTGAATGGTTGAAGTAGGGAAAAACCGCACAGTATTCGTTCCTGGTCACTAGTCGCTATTGAAAGGAGGAGAATCTGGGAATCGCACTCAAGACAGGCAGCTCGCAGCGAACTGAGTATAAAACACTTTGATATGATCGTTTTCTTCTGTGGTGAAAGGCCTTGACGAGAGAAATTCACAGTAGTTTTCTTTGAGTCGTGTCGCGCGTGCGCGTCGTAAAGATTCCTGGAAAGCATCGAGCGGGTTGCCAAGCATGGACGCCATTTTGTGTGTGCGGTGACGAAGACTGCGGGCCAAGGAGACTACGAGCCACAGGTAAGAAACTGAGAGTCGCCTGTGCACTATTACCATGCCTGGGAGATTTGGAGGTGGAGTGGTAACCAACGGTGAAGATCCCAGCGGGCGCACGTTATTGTGTGTGGTTGCAGCCGCATGTCGAGGTGGTTCAAAGATTGTGGTGACGCCAGTTCCGCTAGAGGTCGCGCAAATCATCAGCGACTTCATCGCGTTTGGGTCGCAATGGACGGTATTCACGGCTGGTGAACTTGGCCAACCTCGCGTTATGCGTTTACTCCTAGCTCGCGCTGGGAGGACGAGAAACCTTGATGCGTCGTATGAAGGAGACCTCGTCAACCGGTACATGGATATTGCTGCTCGTGGGGGGAAGTACCGCGTTGTCGAAGAGTTCCTGCGCTACTTTCCGCACGTCGTAGTGGCTCGTGCTGTTCGCGAGGCTGCTCAACTGGGGCACGTGAAGATTTTGGCGTTGTTGCAGAAGTCGCGCGAGCGCGTGTGCTGGACAGATGAAGCTGTTGAAGATGCTGTTGAAGGCGGCCAACTACTCGCAGCACGTCTCATCACCAGTTGGTGCAAGATCGCAGATCTACACCCGGTGCTGTTATATAAGGCAGCGATGGCAGACGATCGACCGATGGTGGAATGGCTGTGGCCGGAGGTGGTTGCAAGTGGAGACGAGAAGATGCAGTTCATCTCAGTTGAGGTGGCCTCGCGTGCAACGGCCAAGTGGATGCTTGCTAATAGTGTCGCCGATATACCGATCTCCATCGACTTAGCCGCCGGGCGCGGGGACATGGATTTCATTACTTGGGCAGATTCACGGGGAGCGTACGCGACGACAAAAGCCATGGACCGCGCAGCGGAAGGAGGGCACTTTGAGACGGTAGTGTGGTTGCACTACAATCGAAAGGAAGGATGCACCACACGCGCGATAGATGAAGCAGCCAGAGGAGGGCATTGGAAGGTCGTACAGTGGCTTGCAACACATCGGCGTGAGGGTTTCACTGGCCGGGCACTGCTCTATGCGGCACGTCAAGGAAAGCTCTACATGCTCAAGTGGCTACACGAGTTTGGCGTCGTCGCCGAGGTTCCTGCAGATGCGTTTGACCATGCCGCCAAGTATGGACACCGCCACATCTTGGATTGGCTCATGCAAAGTGGACACGACCGTGCGACGACAAATGCTATGGACTGGGCAGCGGCGAACGGGCAGTTGGAAATAGTTTCCTTTTTACATGAGCACCGACGCGAAGGGTGTACGACACATGCAATGAACACGGCCGCGGCTCGTGGTGACTTGGTCATGCTTACATGGCTGCAAGAACATCGCACTGAAGGATGTACCGCGAGTGCTGCGAACGGGGCTGCAGCGAATGGTCACCTCGATATACTACAGTGGCTGCGAGAGAACGGCCGGTTTATTCCTTCGCCGCAGACGATGACTCATGCAGCGCGAGGAGGTTTCATGGAGATTGTGTTGTGGCTGAGCCAAGAGGCGTCAGTCGGTTGTACAAGCCGAGCTATGGATGCGGCGATAGCGTCTGGCAACCTTGAGCTTGTGCATTGGTTCCACGAGAACAGTCAAGAGGGTTGTACCTCTGCTGGACTTGAAGATGCGGTGCTTCTAGGTAACTTTGAGATGTTGGAGTACCTTGCATCTCTCAAGATCGCAACTTGCTCGCCATCTCTCTTCAAGCAGACGGTCGAGTCGCGCTTGCTGTACGAGGCTGCATGGCTAAAGCGCCACTTTTCTGGCATGTGTGAGCCGTTAGAAGATCTCTACGAACGCAACGGGTGGACGCCCATCATCCTTCAACTCGCGGAACTCTCGTGATTCCTGGGACGATTACTACACGGCCGTTTGCGTGGAATAGTTGCTCGCGCCTCGTTGCACAACACAAAGCCTGTGCCTTTGTTCGACAAGAATGTGAAGCGGCGGATGCGATCGGTCACGCGCCAGACGTCAAAGGATAACCTGGGCGGAGGAATGGTCGGTTTTGAACATCACTTGCTGTGTGACACACTTAATGCTGTGTGCGAAGCCCGCTCTTCGATTGAGTTCGATTTGAAAGGGTAAGGGTCTTGATATAGTGTCGATTGATTTTCATATTTTTTTCAAGCTTGTACCGCTTCTCAGTCGAGTCGCGAGAAAGAGAGAAGAAAGAGGACGTGGAGTGTGCTGCTTGCACGTCTCCAAATCCGTTCGGTGCCCCTAATCGTTCAACTCAAAGCGTGTCATAAGCAGCGACGCGTCCCACAATGTGCTCCGAAGCTGAAGAATTCCTCGGGAACTCAACCGAAGAAACCATCTCTCAAACAATTTCGTAGAAACCCCGCAAGTCGGCGGTTTGTAGGCGAAGACACTTGGAAGATTCGGCCGTTGGACCTCACTTGTCGTTTAACAGAGTCATCTGCGAAATCGACAATGGGTTCTGTTCACGAGAATATTGAACCATTGCGCGTTGTGGACTGTATCTTCGGGACCAAGTATCCTGATCGCTTCCTGCCTGGTGCCATGGCAACAACATCCGAGCTCTTGCCGATTGGACCCATCTGGACGCTTGAGCACGCGTGCGATGCCGATCTCCCACGGCTCATGAAGATTTTGCTTAGTCGTGAGCCAGCCATCAGCACCGATCCCCGCGTGGTGGCTCACATGTGCAACAAGCGAATCGACGCGGCCGCAGCTTCCGGGCGCTTGGACATCATCGAGGCGTTCATGCGCTACTTCCCCAAGTTGGTCGTCGCGTCTGCTGCAGACATCGCGGTCAGATCCGGCCACACCAACATCGTGTCCTGGTTTCTCCTGCATGAGCGAGTGGTTTGGCGACAGCAAACGACGTTGACCGCTGCACGACAAGGCTCCGTCAGTGGTGTTATCCGCCTATTACGAGGGTTGCAGTGGGCGCCAAAGTCCGGGATGCTGCACGTTGCATTGGAGTATGGCCACTTCGAACTGGCGCAGTGGTTGTGGCTCGACTTCGTCTCCCGACAGTGTGTGACGGACCTGGAGAACACCATACCCGCCGCTCCTTTGCACCTTGCCATATGGATGGTGTCCGATGCTCCGCCTTCCCTCCGAGTCAGCATTGATCTCGCTGCCTTCAACGGCGATCTCGACTGGATTCAGTGGGCTCACGCACGTGGTGCAATCGCGACAATGAAGGCGATGGACGGTGCAGCTATGCAAGGACACCAACATGTTCTTACATGGCTCCATTACCACCGCGATGAAGGCTGCAGTGCAGACATAATCGATCAACTTGCGGCATTCGGACAACTGTCTGTCGTACAATGGCTTCACCAAGTTCAAGGTTGCGTGTGGACCAGTAAAGCTCTTTACGAGGCTGCCAGCAACGGTCACCTTGATCTTCTGCAGTGGCTTCTCCAGTCACGAGTTGACTTGGAGTGTCCCCCAAGAACTCTGGATCACGCTGCCGGCAATGGGCATCTCAGAGTCGTGCGGTGGATGACCATCACGGGAACAGGAGGTGCTACTCATCAAGCCATGGATCTCGCAGCTACCAACGGCCACTTCGAAGTCGTTTGCTTCCTCCACAACCATCGCCGTGAAGGATGCACGTCTGCTGCCTTGGAAGGTGCCGCTGCAAATGGCCATGTATTTGTGCTCAACTTGCTGACTCATGAACGCCCCGACTTGATTACACCGAATGCGTTCGACCAAGCTGCCTTAAACAACCAGTTGGAAGCGATGGAGTACTTGCAGGCCATGACCGACGTAGAAATCACGCCACTCGCACTTCAGAATGCAGCCGCAAGCGGGTCGCTGCACAACGTGTGGTGGTTGCACACTGCGTTCGAAGTACCACTGACAACTGACGTCGTGGACGCAGCGCTCGGCTCTGGTAACCTGCCGCTAGTCCATTGGCTCATGGGGCACCATGGGCTTTTGTGTTCAAAGGCTGGTGTTGATGCCGCAGTAGCGACAGGCGACATGGACATTCTTGCTTTCATCCAGAGCATGCATCCCGTCAAGTGCAGTGCTACAGCTGTGTCGAATGCTGTGAAATCCGGCGGTTTATACATCGCAAGCTGGGCGTTTCACAACTGCGACGAAAACACTCATCTTGACGCTGGGGCACCTCTGTTTCACACGTTAGGATGGTCGCGAGCCATTGTCCGGTTTGCGTTCGCGTAAAATGAGGGACACCTTTGTACCACGCGGCTAGGGAGTCGAAGCGAGAGGAGAGTCGAGTTCATGCTTCAGGTGATATGCTTGCGATATGCATCCAATAATTAAAAACGACAGAAACCGTTGTGCTTGTTGACTTTGTATGTTCTTGAAGGAGACGTTCAGAACCGTGAGCAGTTTGCAAAGGTGCATTCCACGCACCGCACAACGTCCTTTGGTCAACATGATCTTGGACACATGGTAACTGCTTTTTCATATAGTAAAAGACGAAGCATGGACGCGCAGAGAAGCCTGCGTGGAAGGATGGCGTCGGCGACGAGCATGAGCCCCTTGAAGCAGTCGAATAGTATCACCGACACAATGGCAGCTGTGTCCTTGTAGCGCACGAGCACGGACGCGGAGAACGTAGAGAGCAAGAAGACGAGGCACCCGGCCCAGCAGACGCGCCCAACCGACGCGGCGATCGCGATGTCGGCGCCGATCGCAACAATGGGGTGATCAAAGAGGATGAAGAAGGGTATACGTAGCCATGTCGTGTGGCTCCCGGCTCACAGCTGTGCGCCGGCCATGGCAACGCGGTCCGGGTTGACACTGTAGCAGAGATTGGTCCCGCAGAACTTGCGCGAGAGCACGAGCTCGCGGCCGGCGGCGGCTACCTTCGTGAGCAGGCGCGTTTCGACCTGCTGAAGCTCCACGAGCAGGTGCGGCGGCTCGAGCATGGAGTAGTGGACGCCACCCCGCGCCTACTTGCGCATGACGCTCTGGACCGCGTCCAGCATCCAAGTGTGGCGCTTCTGCGACAGCGGTACAAACAGGCGGTAGCACGCGCCGTCTGGCACCTGTTTTCAGGTTCAGGTCGAGCTCCACTTTGCCGCCCGTCACGAACGCGTCGTTGTTGATCACGCTGATCTTGAGCGTGCGCCGCGGTAGTGCACCGGCACTCACGCCAGCGGCCGCCGCGTGGTGGTTGCGCTGGGTTTGCGTCTAACTCTGGCCGCCGATCGCTGCCGAAAGCATCGTGCCGTAGGTCGTAGTCGTCGCCACGCGGTCCAGCACGGTGTGGCTGGTACTGCACGAGGACGTCGCCGACGCGGCCGTGGACGGTGTGCGCAAGACGGATGCCGAGGGCGCTGAATGTGCTGCCGTGAAGGTGTTGATAGGCGCGTCTGCGTCGCTAGCGGGGCTGCTGCTCATGCCGTAGAGATCGCGCTCCGAGAGGGGAAAGACCTCGCTCTCCGCTCTTGTACATGTACACGACACAACAGCGTTGTTTACTCTCGAACGGCTCTACGGAGACTCTGTTGAGAACCTTGTATGTTCACGAGTCGCGAGGTTTCCAGTATCCCTGGCCATTGAGATCCATTCGCCACCGTATGGTGAAGATGCTTGGGCGTAGTTTTCGAAGTTTGTGAGGATCGTACATGAAGGAAAACGGTAGACATCTGATATGTTCCGTCGACCGCACTCGGGATAGAGCGACATACAGATGCTCAAATTGCCAGCTTGGTTTGTCTGAAGGCTCGAGAAGAACGAGCACCCGGTCAAATGTAGATCCTTGCGCCTTCCACACCGTCAGTGCCATTGCTAAGTCTACTGCGTGCTGAGCGTAGTGCAGCTTGACCTTGCTCCCACGGCAAAACTTCACGTGGTACGCGTCTGATTTCGACGCGACTATCCCAATCGGTACCACAACAACATCATCGTCGAGGTCAAGACGATCCTCATCGGACCACTCACTGGGACGTATAGGCGCACCTTCTCGATCCAGGAGCGCGACATTTATGAAGTCGGGCGGGAATGGAAGATCAACGACAGCCTTCTTTTCCTGAACAGCAGCTTTGACGAGCTGTAATACGGCCTTGGTCTTATCGTCATCATCCCAGGCAATGGAGTAGTACCGGCACAGCGTCCCGTTTGCAATTCCGCATGCAACATTCCCGTTTGCATTGTCAAGCACTTGACCTAGAGCACCCTTGAAAAAGTAGCCGAACAACACAGGTCGAGCTTCCTCATTGTATAGCGCGTCCTCGACTTGTTGAAACTGCTCGCCGAACTCTGAAACTATACGCTTCCGCCAACGAAAAAGCAAGACACCCAGGTTTCTTGATAGCATCCTCGCCATCGCTGCATTCAGGGTGGCTCTATCTTGATTATTGGTCACCAATATAATCGACGAATCAATCCACCGTGGGTCCCTTGTGACGTCGTCTCTCGTCAGCCGTGTCGTAAGAGCGCGCATAACATCCAGAGTAAGAGGAAAAAACTTGTTGTCGTTTGCGTAGCACCATTCACTTGCAGAGGGGTAGTCAGTGGGAAGGGACCTCATTGTAATGAGCAGCCGCTGTTGCTTCTGGCAATCCCGAGCTCGTTGTTGTCGCGAGAGGAACACAACTCTAAACTCTAGGAAAAGATTCTTCGCTCGACGCAACTTGTCGTTCAGCTGGTCTTCCTTCATGTACATGAGCTTGCACAACGAAAACCCCAATACGACGTCCAACTGAGAAAAGTCACCAACCTATTACAGCGAGTCAGTATCCCTCCAACGCAATATTTATGGAGCACCACTCACCAACATGATGCTTCTTCCACCGAATGGCCGCGTCGTCGAATATATCGTTTGCAGTCGCTCATCCAAGAGAGCAAGTAACTTTGGCTCGAGCATCGAAACTTCATCGACAACGATCAGAATGACACGATCATCGAACGTGTGTCTGAGCAGCTGCAACGCATGGACTGACAGTGTCTTGTTCACATCTTGCAGAATCTTTAGCGCGGAGTGAAATGTTTTTCCTCCGTTCAACTGGCACGCGCCAGCACCAGTTGTGCACGTAGATATCACCTTGTAGCCTCGATCCTCGATTTCTTGTGAGATTCTTCGAATGACGTATGACTTACCCGTGCCCCCGCCGCCGTGGAGCATTGTTCGTGTTTGCTGTGGCCTTCCCGTCACATCCAACGGACCAAGAACATGTCGAATAACCGCTTCTTGTTCTGAAGATAAACCGGTAGTGTCAATTTCATCCCAGCTCTTTGACGTATCGCCACCAATGACAAGGCTTCGTTGAGTTGGTTCGCGTGCTTGAACTCCAGGCTTTTCCATCGCTTGCACTCGCGCGGCCAACATTTGTAAACGCCCTCCGTATTCTTCTCGAAGAACTCCGTGAGACTCCAGATTTCCTCCTGTTTCACGTACTCCGTTTGAAGCTTGATTGTGCAAATCACCCTCGGCACCGTCAATGTCCAGAACACTATACAGCGACTCTTGCATCGATCGAAACACGGTACTGAGCGTTCGGTCGGACGATAGCTTTTCGATCATATCTAGCACGTCACACTCGCCTTCAAGAAGCCCTTGGAACTCTGAATCGATAGCCGACTCGTTCCCGCCCTGTGTAGATCGCAAAGGAGGTAGATCCTTCCACAGATCCACTCTGCGATTTCTCCAGTCCGTAAGTATGCTCTCAAACAGACTGGAGCGGTGGCTTCTCTCCAAGATATTCCGCGCGTAGCGGCATCGCTGTCTGTTCACCAGGGATGCTTCAGAGTGGTCCCACTCTCGAAACATGTCTATCAATCCCTGCTCGTCCAACGAAAACTGTGGCTTCAGCTTGTCCCATGACGTGAATGTGCAAAGCACATATCGAGCAAATGCACGACACTCATCCTCTTTTTTTCTTTTCTCGTCCGAGTCTTTCCAAGTAGGTGGAGGCCGACCTCCAAAAATCGCCGTATGCATCTTCGTACGAATGTAGCCCTCATAGTACCCATACAAAGGGTGTGTCGACGCGAAGGGAAAACTTGGGCGGCATGGCCGACCAGCTTTCGTTTCCTCACCTTCAGGTTTAATCTTCGATAATTTCACATCCACGATGCACTCAAACTCCAGAGGCGAATACATCTGAAACTCTGGCCCTCTGTTAACATACGATTCAGCTTGCGAGACTAACACGAGGCGATCGCGCACCCGGAATGATCTCGCGCCGCCACCCCCGCCTTTATAATTCACCGCTTGTTGGTCATCTGCTTCGTTGTTCATCATCGCTACAAGCCCAGCTAGCTGAGCTTCCGCCGAGATTTCATCGTCATCCGGTTGGTCTTCTCCTTCTCCACCACCATTCGTGTCGTCTCCACGCTCAGACCTTGAGATCCACTTCATAAGGGCCCACGGATATATGTACCAAAACGTATCGCTGCACACCACCGACCCGTTACCCATCAGCACGTGCGCCATAACACTGTGCGGCCATTCTTGAGCGCCACTTATAGCGTTTACTGCACGTGTCGCTAGAAATTTTCCTTTGCGAATGTCGGTGTCACAATCTTCAGCTTTGCTAGGGTTCGCCGCAACGTATGTGTAGGCGTTTAGAAGCATGGGAACCGCTCCATGTAACGCTGCTTGATCCTTCGTCATGTACTGTTGCTGATACTGTTGGACAGCTTCGCCACCATCACTCCCATTGATGATCGCTGAGTTCGTATGAGACGCGGTTAGAGCAGCAAGAACCAAATTCGTCTCGACCACGTAGACGTCGTCGACTGGGCGATGCACTTCCCAAACAAGTGGTCCCTTCAACATTTGTGGAAATAACTTGCCGTTCTCGACATCGTATCCTTCGTCTATCAACTGGCTGCTCACTTCTTCCACCGGCTCGGAGCACATCAGTGGGCGCACACCTTTGGACAAGTCACCGCGTTGCGAGCGAGTGATCACAAGAGGCTCCGTCTGTCCCTCGTGTTCGCCGGCTGGGCGAGCAAGTCGACACATATATTTCCCATTTCGTCCTTTGCGACACGTGAAGCTGTGGTTGTGGATGTTTGTGGCGGCCGCCCGACGCTCCGCTGCGATTAAAAATTCGGCTGGATTCATGCGCGCGTCGGGTAGTTCAATTTCGAATGCTCGAGGCTGCCTCTCTTCTCTTGAGCGCAAGTCACTCATCCATGCATGAGTCTCAGCACTTAAACGCGCACAGGAGACCGAATCAATCCATTCCCCCACTAAACGGCGAAGCTCTGCATGACACGAAATTCTTGTGATCAAGTGCGGTGTGATAGATGAACCATATACCAGTGTGTGTGAGTGCAGTCGACCATCAGCTTGGGCTTCGATAACAGAGCAATGTCCGGCGACTTCACCATAAGCACCACGTCGTCGCTCACCGTAATGCCGCGACACGCGAGTATCAGTAGAAATTGTTGACTGCATGACGACTTCTACCATCGTACGAAAGCGCGCTTCAAAGCACGAGGCAGACAAAGCAGGATAGGCACTGGAAACAGCCAGACGAGCTTTCGCGCTCTCTTGGAGTTCCAGCGGCAAGTCCTTCATCGAACAAGTACGCGAACTACACTTGAATGTCATATCATTCCAGCGCTTCGCGACGCGGATAGCTGCCACTCGCTGCAGCATCAGATCGTCATGCTCTGGAACTGCAACAGTTACCCAGTGTTGCGGTAAACCGTACCGAGATCGCATTGCCGCTATCTTTGGGCGTGTTGCGGCTCGTTCGAACGGTGAAAAAGGTACCACAGCTCCAACCAGTGATAGCACTCGTAGCAAAGACGCGTTCAATCGTCTGGCACTTCCTGTCTTCGGATTGTCCTTTGCATGCTGCAATTCCTGGCGAAAGCTGTCACAGTTAAGCAGTGCACCTAGCCTCTGCATTGTGGCACCATGGGATACTCCGACTTTTGCTGCGCGCTTCACTGCCGCGTGGCGCTGAGCTTGGTTGAAAAGAAGCGCAAGCAACGCCGTGCTTTTTTCAAAACGACCGTCGTAGTAATTCATCAGGTGTCGAACAAACGCTGTGCTCCACGATCCTTGTGGGAGCTTGTGGCCTCCCAGCATAAACAGCTCCGGAAACACGCTCGCTATCAGCTTACCATTGCACGTCCACTCTACCACTGGTTCGCCTTCCCTTCGTACTGCGATTACCTCGCCTTGTTTTGATGAATTTGTGTCACCGTTCATCATATTCAACACCGTCTCAACCACACTCTGCGGCGTCGCTTTAGATGCCTCGGGCGGCTTTAGTGCCGCACCACGTGACATCACGAATTCTCGGCTCGAACCCTCCATGTCGTCACCAAAGCGCTCGCCCTGCATTCGCTCCTGATGTGCTTCGGCTGTAGTTTCGCTCTCGAATGTCACATTTCTTTCGATAAATGCCTCCATCTCCGCCAGCTCCTTCCGCCGTTCTTTCGTGTCTTCAATAGTGATACCCTGTTCAACAAAGGAGCTGTGTGTGTGTTGAAGCACGTTCAGCCACTCGTACACGTCGTCGCACGGAATAGCGTAGAGTTGGCGATATTTTTTCTTGGTGACGCGCCACAGTTCTTTTGGTCCGAGAAAAGTCACACGCGGCAGGCAATCTTGGTCCACGCACGGTAGAACACGAGAACATACTGCTGGACCGTCAGAAGGAAAACAAATGGCGTGCCCGGTTGAGTGTTTACCATTCAACGATAGCTCCAGGCCGAAACACCGGACTGGGGCAATGCATTTGCCCGCTACCTCGCTTAGCCTTGGGAGTTTGTCCGGGCGACCGTAATCATGACCACTTGCAATGCTATACGGGTTCTTACGTGGGTCGCTCAAACATACCCCACACAAGTTCACGGCTTCAACGCTGACCACAAGTTCAGGATTCAAATGGTACTTCACACCTTTCACTTCAATCACTTGCACATAGTTCTGCACGACACTCGTCGGATACCGTTGTAACTCGCGTTCTTCATCATCACTGTACCGTAGAGTAGCGGGTAACTGCTCAAACGACACAAACTGGTTTCGTCCCAACTTATCCGTTTCGCAGCACGACGCGCAAGCGCTCAAGTCGTAATGGCTGCTTCCTCGCTTGCTTGCTTGCGCTTGACATTGACCGATTTCCTCCGACGTTACGCGCTTCGGTAACGATCGTACCAGTCGTTCCACCGTGTCTGGCGTCGCTGGATCGAGTAGCTTCTCATTGTTGTGTACAAACGCGCTGGGATCATTGGAGCAGCAATGATAGTATAGCAGAGCTAACCGTGGAGATTTCGTGAAGTTTTGACGACGTGCAAGAATGTCAATCTCTGTAGCGGTCAATGACGTTAGCGTCATCGCACGTCGCTCAAGAGACGCTAACACGGCTTCCTCCTCACAGTGCGAAATCTTCTTCTTTTTCGTTCCTGCTTTCTGTACTTGCCCATACGTTGGTTCATGGCTAGCTTCAGTTCTGTGCACAGCAATTCTCTTCCGTTTGCCGCTGCCGTTTCCGGCCCTTGCCCTCTCCGTCCATCACAATATCCTCCGCTCTGTCCTCGTCAATCTCCACGGCGGCGGGTAAAGTCGTGTATCCGATTCCTTCGTGTCTGTACTGCTCAATGTACGCTTTGATCTTATCCATATTTGGGCGGTCAAATCGAGTTGCGGTATAGTGATCTCGCAGCGCCCGATCGACTACAGTCGCTCCATTTCCTGACCAACAGTGATAGATCACCACGGGGTCCTCCACATCCTCCACACCATGAACAGCTCGAAAATCGCTTGGACACACAGCAACGACTCCATCCGCACTCAAAATCACAACCGTTCTTCGTAGCAAGTGCGAGATAGCCATCACAGGGACCACACCCGAGTACCGACGATACTGATTCGGCTCGGCAATCAGACTTGCTGCGTCGAACACGTCCGAAAAACCTCCTCGACTGATCACCCCGCTGTTAACAAGATCCACGACCCGCTTTGCCACCTCCACGCGAAACCAAAACACATGCTGCGTTCCGGTAAAATCACACGGCCGCAATATTCCCCCTTGTCGAGCAGCCTGCCAGCTTGCGTGGTACAGACAATTTCCTTCTTTTGGAACGTCTATTGCATCGAACGCGATCTCCAACGACGTCGTGAGTCTCACGCGAGATACTGCAAACTCGCCGCCGCTTAATACTGCGCCAACCCTGGCTCTTGGCTGCAAACTCGCATGTCGACGCGCTCTTTCGCGCCACTCGTCGTACAAGCCGCTTCTGTGCTCCGCCATCACACAGCGCGGCCCTTACCTCGTCGCTTCAAAGGTGTCCTTCCGTATCTGGACGCTGTCACGACCCGGAAAGATCGCGACGGAAAGTTGACTCGCACGATTATGGATTATGACCACTCTCGCATCTTCAGGGACCCGACAACTTTCCTGGACCCTTTCCCAATCTTTTGATTTTTCCTTGCGCAGCACTCTTCGTCGCAACCCACCGGTGGTCATCTCACTGCCATTAACCTCAGTTATCCCCAATCAAGCATCCTTCAAACCGTGACAACGTACCGACTCGGCGCCGTACTTGCTCAGGTAGCGCCGCAGCCGCCGAAACGCGAGCTTCTACTCCTTGAGCAGCGCGCGCAGCCGCTCGCGCTTCTCCTCGGCGGCATGCTTCTTGGCCGACTCGTGCTCGACGATCGCCTGCCACGCGAGTGCGCGCAGGCGACGTGCCTCGCGGCTCTCGCGGTCGCGCAGGTTCGGTGTCGTCGGCGCCATACCCACGCGGGACGCCACGCCGCCCTGGAGCACCTCCAGCCCGGTCCTGCAGCTCCAGCACCTGTTCGCGCAGCGCGAGCGTCTCCTTGCGCATGTGCTCGTGGCTGCGGTTGATCTTGGGGTGCCGCGACTGCAGCCGTGGCAGCACGCCACCGCCACTGCCAGTACCAGCGAGAAGGAGGCCGCCGAGTATTCAGTGGCCTGAAGCGTGCGCGTGGCCAACACCACACGCAATCTAATCGTGATGACATATCTTTACACCACTTGCTCGTTCAAACCTGGCCTCGGTTCGCTCTGTCTTCTTGGCTACCCAACATCCAGGAGTTCAGTATAGGCGATCGTCGCGCTTGATCGCGGTGCGCACGGCCTGGCTCGACGGCCGGACGATAACGGCTCGAGCGAGCTTGACGCTGCCTCGCATCTCGTCCCTTGCAGTTTCCCCTCTTCACCAAGTTTATTCCGGGCTTCGAAAAACAATCACTCTTGTCCAATTCATATTTGAATTGCACTCAATTCAAATGAGAAACATCCCACCAAACAACCAAAACGACGCCACGCCGATTGGAGTGTCCCACTTCAGCTTCATCCTTCAGCAGCTCCACCACCTGCGCGCAAGCCTCCGGCCATTCGTGTCGCCGGCGATCTCTCTAATAACTCGGTGCGCTTGCTCGCGACTCCTTCTATTCCAACTTCGTCACCGCGTGACAGTGACGACCACCGACACACTGGTCATGATTTTTCATTCCATATCCCGCGTACTTCCCCGTCGCTAATGCCTCTCGTTATGTTTGCGGCTTAAGCTTGAGGATGGCCAACGGAGAGTCCATGTATTATGTACTTTATCATAAAGCTCTTGCGTATTGCTGCCGACGACATGACTGCGTCCCGCATTCGCAAGGAAACCACAACCACTCCCCATAGTCAACTGTTACCTCCTCTCCCACGTGGATATCACGGGTCGCGACCACCACCACCGCGCGGCGACGTCCATTGCAGACCTCTTCAAATCTGGCAGTCGCTTCACACGAGTGGTTCATAAATCGTGTCATATTCCCCGCTACCTTCGCGTCGATCAACACTTTCGCGTGCGGGCTTTCTCTCGCCTTACTCTTCATCTCGAGCAGATACCCCTCGTTCTCTTGAGGCATCTTGTCGGTATCAACTACACTCATCTCGCCAACATATTCGCCCAAAATCACCCCTCGCTCGATCTCGCGCTCCGAAACCACTCCAAATCCGAACCGAGACGCGCTTCGCACCAACCGAAAACTCTGCTTCAACTGCAATCCATTTCCACACAGCCCTCGAAATGGACAGCAATTGCTTTCACAGAAAATGCTGCTTCTTCCGTTCTCACAAGTATGGAAGCGACACTCACTTTCACAGCTGCACATCTTGAACGGCAGAATGCTCTCGAACACGATCCGCTTGGCACTCACGTAGTGATCTATGTAACGAACGACTTCACTCGGCCAGGAGACAACCACGTCTTCCGTAGCCAATCCTCCGCTTTCGCTGTTCACCCCGTTCTCTTCCAATTCTCCGCTGCCTTCGTCCTCACCTTCGTACACGTTGGCGATGCCACTTCCGTTGGCACCGGCACGTCGACCGATTTTCCTTTCTGCAACAGCGTTGTGATTCCTCGGGCTGTCGGAATCGCTGCCGGCGTTGCTGTCTGCATCTCCGTTTGCTGCCGAAGGCCTGGCTTCGTGCTGCCCCGCCTCCCTGACCTCAAGCACAGGCCACATGTCTGTTAGACGCAACTGCCTACTCGTGTCGCTGCGTTCGCTTGCGGCCTGAACTGTTGCACGTCGATGCCGCTTGCGGCGTCTCTTTCTTCGAGGTAGACGCACGGCAGGCACTTCAATTCCTACACCACCCCACCATTGCTCAATCCGTGTCTGCTTCATACAAGTAAGCCAGCCACTACGACTTCCGCTACGCCTTCCTTGGGCCGCGGTCGGAAGTCCAAGTGCCGTATGCCGTTAACCCTTCGAGAACTTCTGTACGCTTTCCGCGATCATCACTCTCACCGCTCCGTGTTCTCTCCATTCCTGTCAAACATGGACAGGTGAGCTCTCTTTCCGCGTCTTTTCTTTGATTCCTCTTTAGACAAACTTCAATTCTTTTCTTCGCTCTTTCTCTTCTTCCAGAGCTTGGCTTTCGATTCCTCCTTCACACCCTCTGCTCACTTCTCATCACGACACGAGATTCGCACAAGCCCTTTCCGCCGTGCCAGCTTGCCATCGACTGCGTCTACTCCACAGCTTCACCATGGTCACCAACAACTCTACGGAACAAGTTCGCGGCTCAGTTGCGCATCCACCACTTCAGACCACCCGCGACGACAAAGTAGCCGCGCCTAAATCCGCCAAGCCACGCAAAACAAGCGCTCAACGAGATCAAATCCTTCCGGGGAAAAGTTCCACAGCTCTCGTGGACCCTGTTCTTGCTTCCTCCACGGCGTCCCGCGACAACATCGCACCCGTGGGCGTCACTCCACCGCCTTCCACTCCTCTGCGCCGCTCTGCTTGCGGTCCTCCTCAGCCAACCTCCTTTCGTGCTGAACATGTCGATGCGATCAAGTGCCACCCTGCTTCGTCCACTTTATCCCGCGACAGCGACGTCTCCGGCGATGGTACTACGCGGACAATTGAACCTTCGCGTCCCTCTGCCACTGCCCCTCCACCAGCCTTGCTTGGTGGCGCAAGTATCCAAGCGATCAATTGCTTGTCGACGACAACTTCCATCGACGTCTTGACCCCACCAGTTCTTCCGCAAGTCTGTGCGGTCCAGACTCGCGTCGACGATACGAACGTCCATCAGCAAGCCCAGTCGATCGTCTCGCCCGCCGTTTCTCCCGCAGCAAGTACAGCGCTTTCCATCGCTGATTTGACGCCGGACTTCGACGGGTGGACACTTCTCGGGCGTGTCATCAGTCGAACTCCTATCCGTACCTGGAAGAACGTGCGTGGACAAGGTAACGTGTTCGATTTCCGCATCATCGACCACCGAGGCGACACCATCAAAGGAGCCGTGTTCGGAGACGGAGTAAACCTCTTCGACGAGGTTCTTCGCACTGGTACCTCTTGTTCGTTTTCTGGCGGCCGGGTCAAACCTTCCGACTGGAAGCTCAGTGGTGACCACTACGAGCTCACTTTCGACGAACGCGCGACGATCACCCGCACTTCTCAGGATGTTGGCCTTGCCGATCTCCGCTACCCGCTGGCGTCTCTTGCTTCGCTTGCATTGGCCGCTACGAAGGAGAAGGTTTCCGTCTCCGGTATCCTCCACGTTGTAGACGGCCCCAAGCGCTTCTTAAATGAAGCGGGCGAGACACGATTCAGACGCGATCTGCTCCTCGTCGACGACTCAGGTTCGAAGGTCGTCTTGGCTGTCTGGGGCTTCCAAGCTCGCCTAGACCACGATGACGTCGTGGGCAAACCTATCGTCGTCCGCTCTGCTACCGTCATTGACTACCAGGGTATCCGATCACTCAGCGCTTTGGCTGGCTCTTCAATCATGTACGATCCAGATCTTTGCGTCACGACGTGCTTGAGCGCATGGTACGCGGCGCGTCCTGATGGAATCATCTTTTCCTTCATCCCGACTCCTCACAAGATCTAGTTCGGGGCACCTCCTGCCGCTCCTTCCTCTCTCCAGTCTTCCCCACTCTCCTTGCTCCGAGCTACCTCCGAGCTACGTTAGTATTCTCTTCAGCTTTCTTTGCCCCATTGCATTTTACTCTAGCTTGCGCTCACTCCTTACCTCGTAACACTTCGCCTCATGCATGCAGTCCTCAAAGTCGGGCACATAGCCCGGATTCACGCACCTCTGCGTCATCACGCCCGTCGCCTCGCTCGCTGGCAGCAGCGTGGCTGCAAAATCGACTACCAAAAGAGCCACCGCCTCAGCGGCACAGCCACACGTGCGCCGTGTCTCGCATGCCAGCGGCGAATGTGCCGTGGCTGCCATGATGCTTTTCGGAGGATTCCTACATCTTTCTGTTTCAAGTTCCTCTCAGCCCCCTCAACTGGCAACTCCCCCCCTGTTTGCACTACCAGCCCCCTTTCTCTAGTTATACGATTCCGCAGAAAATAGAACACAACCGGTATACCACCGGTTATGAGATGCTGTTAACATAGTAGATTTCCTAGAACCGAGAGGGTTTCCCCCCGCAAGGAACAGAAAGCAACCACGAGGAACGAGGGGAACTATGCTGCCGTTCCGCCCGCCGCCCGGGACGGGTATGCCGGTCGTCCCTGGCGTTGGCATGGGCAATCTCCCTCCGCCACGTGGTCCGCCTCCGCCTGGCTTGGTTCCTGGTATGATGGCGATGCGTGGGCCGCCGCCGCGAGGTCCCCCACCCATGGGGTTTCCGCCAGGCCGCGGGCCGCCGCCACAAGGTATGGTGATGCTGATGACGATGCCGCGTGGGCCGATGCCAGCTCCGTCCAACGCGACGTCCAGCAGCGTTGAAGTAGACCATCCAGCGCCGGTGGAGATGGGTTCTATCACTTTGTTTGTGGGGAAGCTCCCGACGGAATTGAAGGACAACCACATCCGCAATCTTCTCGAGGTACAACCTTCCCCTCTCAGTGCATTGAAATCTTTTCAAAAGATTGACCGCGCTCTTCTTGTGCTCTCAGAAATGTGGAAACGTTGAGTCCTGGAAGCGAACGATAGACCCCGTGACCAGCAAACCCAAGGCGTTCGGGTACTGTAAGTACGCTAGTGCAATGGATGCGCAGCGCGCGCTGCGGTTGCTCAATGGATTTTCCATCGACTCGACGCAGATCGTCGTCAAGGCTGATAACAAGACACCAAACAAGATGGATGAGCAAGTGTCATCAATGCCAGACGCGACAATACGTGGAGAGCATCAGCACGACGAGGAGCTGCGCCGCGAGCTGATGAGTCTCGAGGATGAGCGCAGCAAGCGTGAGGGCCGCCTCCCAAACGACACGGAGACTTCCGACAAGTTTGTCGAAAAGCAGGCAAAGAAAACCAGCACCGAGGAACAAGATGAGATTGAGACACCAGCCACAACTCAAGGTGATGCGAGCGACGAACGAGAAGGTGCAGAAGGGGTACGATTCGATAGGTTCTATCTGTTCTAGTGGCTGTCCAGGTCTACAGAATTCTCACATCATTTTTGCGATTAGGTACAAGCCCAGGAGAAGATGATTCAAAGCGCGATAGAGAAATTTCGTTCGTCTCAAAACCAGCGCGAGCAAAACGTGAACGGGAACAATCTTGCCACTGCTCACGTGAGTGCTCGCCATGCAAACGAAGAGCAGCGAACGGCTCCTGAGGGGCCAAAGCCCGACATAACACCAAAACAGTTGGAGAAGCCAGTGGAAGGCGTATCGAATGCAGAGTCACGGGCCCCTCAGCCTACAGAAGCTACCGCTACAGCTGATCATAACAAGCATATCGCACCCGAGGAGGTGAATGCTGTCGAGATTTCGAAATCGAATGTCGGGGATCATACACATGAACGTGAAGATACTCACGGACGAGAAAAGAGAGATCGTAGAGAAGAGCGCAAGCGTGGAAGGTCCCGTTCTCGTTCGCATTCACGCGAGCGTTCACGTCGGCGGCGTCGGAGCAGAAGCTACTCACGCAGTCGCAGTCGAGGTCGGGAACGCGAATCGAGGCGCGATCGTAAACGTGACCGAGAGTCGGATCGCCGGCGACGAAGGCGACGAAACAGCTCCGCTGTGGATGAGGAGATCGATGGTGAGCGTCATAAACAGCGTCGTCGGGATTCACGATCGGATGATCTTGAACCAGGAGCTCCACCGACGGAACAACCTGCAGCAGCCGATCCAGTTGCTGCTGTGAAAGTCGTCATGGATCTCAAGATGTCTCTTGGTACAGCCAAGAAAGAGAAGACACTTTCAAGGTAAAATTGCTGCTCTACTGCTGGTGTGTGTGTGGATCGAAATGTTAATGTGGCTAACAATCGCCTTCGGTTGAAGCTCGGCGCCGTCATTGTTCAAGGTGGAGGACGTGGTTGAGTCGAAGCCTGTCAGAGACTTCGTCCCGATTGACTTTGCTGAAGAAGAGAGGCGGGCCAATGCGCTGGCTCAGCAAAAAGCGGCCGAAACCGCGGCAAAGATCAATCGTAGAACAGTGGTACGTGACTGGTATCGCACCTTTCTCTCTTCATTGTGTCTGACCACCTTTTGATCTTGACAACAGGACGTGAAGACCCTCATCGATTCCATTCCGACGGACAAGACGGGACTTTTCGCTTTCCCGATCGACTGGGTTGCTGCGGAGAAGCACCATGTTATCAAGAACAAGATGCAGCCGTGGGTGACGAAGAAGGTGCTTGAGTATCTAGGCGAGGAAGACGCGACGCTTATCGGCTTCATCCTGAACAAGCTCCAATCGAAGGCCAAGCCGGACGACATTCTAGGTGAATTGCACGCGATTCTCGAGGACGACGCCGAGGTATTCGTGAAGTCTCTCTGGCGCAAACTTGCCTTCGAGGCTCTCCACGCAGGTGCATAGACAACTCCAGACAAATCGCAGTTCATCACAAAATCTACAGACGCATTTTCATTCTTTTTTCCTCTTCTCGTTTTCTGCTTTTCTCCGTTCCTTGTCTTATGTACCGGCATCCCCGCTTGCACGCGCTGCCAACTTTACTCGCACAGATGCCCGTCCGCTCCGCTTACTTTGCTTTCTTCATGTCCTTGGCGAGCTCCTCTTTCAGTGCGGACGTGAACTCGCTGGTGAACTGCTTGACCTTGGGCACGTTCTTGCTGAGCGTGGACTGGAGCACGTCGGCACCCGTGCTCGCGAGGTTCTTGGCGTCCTCGACGTGGTAGTGCGTCTTGAGCGCGAAGCGCTGGAACGCGCGCGAGTTCGCGAGCGACTTGACCGCGAAGTCGTTCACGACCATGGACACGAAGCGCTGGAAGAACGACATGGTGGTGTCTGTGGACGACTCGTGATGCACTTAGGAATGTGACGATTGTTGGGTGAGCTCTGGCGTGAAGGCAATCGACCTCCGCCTTCCCTTTCCAGAAGCACACAAACATGACCATCACTCCGAGGTCAAACGTATACCTCCGTATATCTTGGTTGCCACGTATACCTAAAGTATACATTCTGTCAAAAACCACTTTTCGTCTCCCCTACGGTACGGCCCAATAACCACCAGCAGGTTTTGTTTTGGTGGTTCACGTACCTGTGACATCGGATATCTGGTGGTGGCGTGGGCGTGGTGTTGCTCCACTTGCCCTGTCTCGTTGACCTGTGAAAATCGTATAAAACCTCGTTCTTCTCTCCACCGTCGACTTGCGCCTCTCACTGGCCGCAAAAAAACCGCACGGGGCCTTTGCGGCGGAGAGCGCACCGACGGGAGGCCCGCCCGACGCCACACACAACACACCGCCCCGGGAATAGCTATGTCGATGCTGAAGAAGCTGAGCTCGAGCGTCGCGCCGCGCTGCGCGCAGGCCGCCAAGGGTACGTCTCTATGCGTCCCCACCTCCCCCACAGCTCCGCTTTAGTCCACGCGCCCGTCACGGGCTCTCGTCGTATCCGCGACTCGGTTAGACGATCGGTCTATCCGCGTCTACATGCGAGGCGTGCCAGTTTCCTTCTTGAATGCCGGTGGTGCTTTCTCGGTCGAGATGGTGCGCGGGAGGCGCCAGTGGACAACCGACGTGGGCGTGGACGGGAGGGCGGGACGTTAATATAGGCGGGTATGGGGCGACAGGTCTGACGCGACTGGTGTTCTCCGTGTAGGCCGTGCCGCGTTCAGCACCAAGGTCGTGGATGACTTCTCGTCGCCGGACCACTACTTCGAGAAGGACCGCATCCCGGCCGGCGACCCGTCGAAGCGTGCATTCACGTACTTCATGCTCGGCGGTGCGCGTGTCGCGTACGCGACCGCGGCGCGCCTCGCCGTGATCAAGTTCGTCGGCTCGATGAGCGCCTCGGCCGATGTGCTGGCGCTCGCGACCGCCGAGTTCGACCTCACGAACATCGACGAGGGCGCGACCGTGACGGTCAAGTGGCGTGGCAAGCCCATCTTTATTAAGCACCGCACGGACAAGGAGATCGCCATCTCGAACGACGTGAACCTTGGCAACCTCCGCGACCCGGAGGCCGACGCTGACCGCGTGAAGAACCCCAAGTGGCTCGTTGTGCTTGGTGTGTGCACGCACCTGGGCTGTGTGCCGACGTCGAACGCCGGTGAGTACGGCGGCTGGTTCTGCCCGTGCCACGGCTCGCACTACGACCTCTCGGGCCGTATCCGCAAGGGCCCGGCCCCGCTCAACCTCGAGATCCCGCCGTACTCGTTCATCGAGGACAACAAGATTCTTCTCGGTTAGACGTTCTACGGCACGGCATCCCTCTCTCTCGTGAGAGCGAGAGACAGCTAGAACAGAGAGAAGGACCCCTGTGGGCGGTGGACCCAACCCCGTTGCCACGCGTGGCCATGGACGAGAGGAAGCCGCGTAGAGAGGAGGTGGAATGGATTAACAGCAAACAACAATATACTCGTAAAAACAAAGCCCACAAACCCACCGTCCACAGAACCAGCATGCCGTGCGTGGCCCAGTTCACGCAGCCGTATCGTTCGTTTCGTGCCAACTACCGCCACGTACTTGGGCCACCCCTCGCATGAAATCCAGGTCGGTCTCCTAACCAGAAAACGATCTCTGTCGGGAACAACGACTGGAAATTGACAAGAAGTGAGCTCTATTCAGAACAGCTCGACAAAAACAACACCCATGGCATCACGGTTGCCAAAGCACGCCACTTTATTCACTTTGTCACTCTCTGTCTTCCTCTCTTCCTTCCTGCCCCTCGCATCGAGCCTCGATCTCGCTTGGACTCCTGTGAGTGGGTACTATCCCCACAAGCCGTCGACGCGCGCAAGCGTCACGCTGTCCAGGCGGTTCGAACGATATCGCTGAACGTAGACGCGAGCGATCGGCAGCACAGCCGCCCTCCCAAGCGCCATCGCCCTGATCCACGGATGGTCATCCAGGGCCCCGAGCCGGCCACCCACTTGGATGCTCTGCGGCACTGTGCATGGAAGACAGCTCGTCTCGATGGGATCCCCAGCTCCGGGCACCCGCGCAAACTCGATCACAGCTTGCTTGAGCGCGTCGACTGTGATTGGACTTGGGAGGACAAACGGTGGAGTTGGAAGCTGCTGGTTTGCCACGGCCGCCTGCGCTATGGTAGCATTCATCACGCCAACGAAGCCGCCCACATCCTGCCAGCCGAAAATGAGGTTACCTGTCTTCGGCCCCACGGCGCAAGGTGACGAATGAAGACGGCGGAGGCGAAGAAGCCGCGATGTCGTTCCGCCGATGACAAGGATGCCGAGAGCGGGCGCGTCACAGCTCGCCTTCAAGACCATCCCGTGATTGGAGTGATAATCCACAACGGGTTCCGCATCATCAGCGGTCCGAATGCACGGATAGATATCAATCTCGATCTCCCCCCGCCACCATCGCAAGTTGTGAGAAAGGCGCCATGAGAGCGTCACCATCCTTTCGCTCCCTCAAGGCAGGTCGACCGAGTACCCGTTTACGGTACAACACGCGTGAGCTGCCGGCGCATGGTCCATCCGAGCTCGCGCCGACTCGCATTCGATTCCGCGTTGGTTTCCGCCAGCTTCAACGCCACTACCTCTAATACAGGATATTCGGCCAGGTGGTTCAGCCCATCATGTAGCACAGGTAATCGGCGGAACGCTCTTGTGGCGCAAACATCCGCCAAACGACACCAAGCGCCCGCCACCACCTCTGGCGTATACTCGCTCTCTCTCTCTCCATCGCGCCCGCTCCACTGCAACTAGTACGAGAATGGCGGCCCGACAGACTCACCCGGCAGCGGCGGCGGCGTCGCCCATGCGCGACCTGCGGCGCGAGCTCAAGCGCGCGCGCACGGTGCTGGTCAAGATCGGCACGGAGATCGTGCACTCGGAGGACGGGCTGCTGGCCATGGGCAAGATCGGCGCGATCGTCGAGCAGATCGCGGCGCTGCACATGCAGGGCAAGCAGGTGATCGTGATCTCGAGTGGCTCGGTCGCGATCGGCAAGATGGTGCTCCACCGGCAGTACCTGCTCTCGGGCTCGATGCAGTCGCACCTCGGCGGCTTTGTCGGCGACAAGGTCCACTTTTTCGAAAAGGCCTGCGCCGCCGCCGGCCAGAGCGGGCTTCAGTCGCTGTACGAGATGCTGTTCGCGCAGTACCATCTCGCGTGCTCGCAGATCCTCGCGAGCGACGCCGACTTCCGCGTGCCGTCGGTGCGCGAGAACCTCACGCGCACGGTGCGCACGCTGCTCGACGTCGGCATCATCCCGATCATCAACGAGAACGACGTGATCACGCGCCGCCAGATCCCGCTCACGGACAACCAGAGCAAGATCGCCTGGGACAACGACTCGCTCGCCGCGCTCTTCGCGTGCGAAATGCGCGTGGACCTCATGATCCTGCTCACTGACATTGACGGTGTCTACGCCGCCACCCCTGGTAAGGTTTCTGAGGATCCGTCCCCGCGTCTCTTCACGCATTTCCGCTCTGACATTGTTTGTGTCTACCTAGATGGCAAGGACAAGCAGCTCATTAGCGAGTTTGGCCCGGAGAGTATTGGCATCGTCTCGCCCGAGTCTCGCTGCGGTCCTATCGGCCAGAAGGACAAGCTCCACTCGTGCATCCGCGCCGTGGACAGCGGTGACGTGCGCGCGGCCGTGATCACCAAGGCCGAGCCGGGCTGCCTCACGCGCATCCTCAAGGGCGAGCACGTGGGCACGCTGTTTGCGCTACGCGACGGCGAGCTCATCGGCAAGTCGAACGGGGAGGAAGCACACATCGATCCTCTATACTCGGGCATCTCGCGTCCGTCCAGCCGACTATAGACATCACAAACAAGAGCGGTGCCCACAACTCACACAAAGCTGAAGATACCCACTCACATACAGATCTCAACAAATACTCAGTAGTACAGGCTTGTTGGACCGTGCCTTTCTTCACGAGGATTGGCACGATCAAGTATACTAGCAATGGTATCACGCATTACAGCACTGCTTGGCGCGCTGTGCCGCCGGCGAGGCTTTCGACTTGGGCTCTTCGAGGGTGAGCGTGCGGATCGTGGTCATGCGCTGCAGCTTGCCCTTGTCCTCCTCATAGATGGCAATGATGAGCTCGTCGAATGCGCGCTGCACGTTCTGCGCCGTCTTGGCCGACGTGCGCTCGCCCATGGTCTTGAGTTGTGCGGCGGCCTCCTCGTGCTCGGCGCTGGACACGCACGACGGCTCACCGGGGGTTTCCAAGTCCACTTTGTTGCCCACGAGCACGATGCAACTCGCGAGCGTGCTGCTTGGGTCGGCCTGGGCCTTGAGCTCCGAGTACCAGTGGCCGCGCGCGTTGTCGAAGCTCGCGCGGTTCGTCACGTCGTATACGACCAGCGCCCCGGCCGCGCGGCGGTAATGGCTAAGGTGACCCACAATACGCAGGTACAACGTTAGACGACCTCGGCAGACAGACACCTCCCAAACAAGTCGCCATAAGCGATGCAAGCGTACGAGCTCGTGATCGCGCGGTAGCGCTCCTGGCCGGCCGTGTCCCAGATCTGCGCCTTGATGCGCTTGCCGTTCGGGTGCTGGACGATCTTTGTGGCAAACTCGACGCCGATCGTGGGCTTGCGGACGGACGAGAAGCCCTTGGAGACGCCGTCCGTGCGCATGCCGCCGTCCGGCTTGGTCTCGTCGAGCGCGACGAACGTCGCGAGCAGGTTGGTCTTGCCCACGGCCGGGTCCCCCACCAGCACGACTGGCACACCAGCCAGAAGTGGCGTTAGACGCCCGTCATGTAGTTGACCTATCCGCGCACACAGAGGCCCACGTACCCTTATACAGCTCGTCGTACTGCTGGTCTCCCATTACGATGTGATATTCTCGATGACTTCCGGGAACACCTTGAGGGAACAGTATGGGGGGAGGGGGTACTAAAACTCAGCATGTTGGGTGGGGTCACTATCACGAGGGAATTGGTTCCCCACAGTTCAAGCCTGGCTTGGGTATCAGATCCTAGCGACGTTCACGTTCCTGGCGATCGGGAAGAGAAGCCTTCGGAACGCCATGGCGCCGTCCCCGCTCGCGCGCCTGCCGCTCGCGCTCGTCCACGCGATCTTCGCGTTCGCGCTGGTGCCGTCGAGCCAGCGTGGGATCGGGGTGCCGCGCGGTGGCGCCCCCGCGGAGCTCCAGACGCTCGCGGCCGTCTCGCGCGAGTGGAACGAGTACGCTCGCAGCGTCGCGAGTGCGCTCACGCTGCGCGAGCTCTCGCTCTCAGACCTCAAGATCAAGACGCGGAAGGAGCTGCTAGAGCTACGCCGTCGAGTCACGCTGCGTCGCGCATTCCTGCGCACGCTCAAGCTCTCCTACGAGAACCAGCACGCCTCGGACCGCGGCAAGTTGCTCACGCTTGGCCACTGGCTCGCGATCATGAGCCACGCGCCGTCGCTGGAAGAGCTGGACCTCAAGTGGATGGTGCGTGACGACGCCACACGGATTGCGGCGATCGTGCGCGCGGCCAAGCTCTTGTGTCCGCGGCTGAGTTCGTTGGTGCTGCCGTCGTTGCGTCCTCTCCGGTCGGGCCACGCCAGTGAATCTCCAGAACACACACAGCTCTTGACGGACGCCGTGCTCGAGAAAGGAAGTAGCACCCACGGGCTACGCGCGCTGCGGTTCCCGATCGCGTTCACGTCTGCACCGCACCAGCACGAGAAGGCGACGGCGTACTTGAACAAAATCTGCGACGTGTGCCCTCGAATCGAGACGCTTGATGGGTACGTTCCGCTCGCGGACAACAACGAACAGCTCTCGTGCGATGAACTCTGGTACATCGGTGCACCGACGTGGGAGCGCTTCTGTCGCTCTTGCGATCAACTCAAGAGCTTTGACTGGATCGTGGTGCCGTTCGCGACCACGTTTGTTGAGATCTTTGGACGATACCCCAAGCCCAGGCTCGAACGACTCGTGTTATCGACGCCAATGAACTGGGACTGGGACGAGTACCACCTTGCGCACGGCTCATCGCGTTCGACGAACGGCTTTGGCGCGACGGCGCGCAATGCTCACGCAGCGTTGAAGGCGTGTCCGTCTCTGCGAGATCTAGAGGTGGCGGTCTATCTCCCCGGCGATGGTGTCGATGACGACGAGGACGACGGTTTTGGCTGGGACGTGTATGGCGCTCTGCCCGACCGTCGCGTAGGTGTGCCCGAAGACCCGATGATGGACCAGGAGATATTCGGCGACGATTTCTGTGAGCAAGTGGCGCGCTGCTGCCCACAACTGGAGAAGTTCACAATCTGGCGCGTACTCGAGGCCTCGACAACGTGCCACACGATCATGACCTTTACGGACCGCGCCATGCGGGCACTCGCGACGCTACCCGCGCTGCGATGGGTGGAGCTAAAGTCTGTGAACATCACGGGGGATGGGCTCTTTGCGCTTGCAGCTTGCTTCGCTTCGCAAAGTGAGAGCGTGAAGCTCCAGCGCGAGTTTGTGATCACGGTGGGCGATGAGAAGGGTACAGCGACCGATATGGCGTTCTTCGAAACCGTCGAGCGGTTCCTGGAGCTACTGGTGCAGTGTGAGCCCGATCAATTGCTGTGCGCGCGCCGTAGTGTTGCGCTGCGACTCCAAAATGGACGGCTGAATGTTGGCGACCGCGCGTGGGCGAAAGAGTACCTTGCGAGAGTATCTCAACTGGCTGCAGCCGCCACGGCTAAGCACCCGAGCATTTGCCTTCGTCTGCTCACGCGCCGCTATGACGTTGAGGCGAAGACGTGCGACGACATCATGGAACTGGGCTTCTACACGGAGACCACCAAAATCAACGAGTGGTGGGGCTGGGAGAACGAGCCACAGGACACGCGTGTTGACGACTTTGTGATTTGTCGTGGTAATCTATTCAGCGGCGGTCGTCCGCAGGCGTTGAACTTTGACGACGATGAATACCTGGAAGATGAGGATGAGGACGAAGAGTACGGGGACTACTAGCGATGGAGTGTGCATCTATTCACAGTTTACTACGTGTAATGCGTGTACCACGTCAGTTCTGCTCATCCGAGTCGTACACAACGCCGACCTGGCGGCGGATCTCCTGCATAAGCTTGGCCACGCCGACAGCCTCGTCCAGCGGGTACTCCACCATCTCGGTCTTCTTCTGGCGCACGGCTTCGGAGATCGCCTCGGCTTCGTACAGGAGACCTTCCGAGCGCGAGTAGTTGAAGCCGGCATCGGCGCGGCGCTCAGGCTTCGGGAACACCGAGGTCTCGGATTTCTCCTCGCGGCCGACAAACTGCGTGACCGTGACTTCGGTCGGCGCGTATGCCGGGTTGTGGATGTCGATGCGGCCGGTGGAGCCGGTGATCTTGACGGCCGCGCCCATGTTGGCGAGCATCGTGTACTCGACCGTGGCGAAGCGCTGACCGCTGTACTCGAGCGTGGCCGTCGCGTACGCGTCCACGCCGTCGGGCGCAAGCCCGCCCGTGGCCGTGACCTTGGTTGGCTCGGCGCCCAGCACGAGCGTCGCGAACGAGAGCGGGTAGATGCCGATGCAGTTGAGGCCGCCGCCGCCCATCGCGCGGCTCCAGACCGAGGTCACGGCCGCCGGGAACGCGACGCCCATGTGCGCGTGGACGTTGCGCACCTCGCCGATACGCTGCAGCGCGAGCTGCTCGCGCACGAAGCGCAGCGCCGGGAAGAAGCGCGTCCACACGGCCTCGACCAGCAGGCACTTGTTCTGGCGCGCGAGCGCCACGCACGCCTCCACCTGCCGCGCGTTCATCATCATGGGCTTCTCCACCACGACGTGCTTGCCGTGCCGGAGCGCGAGCATCGCGTTGTCAAAGTGGACCACGTGCTGCGTGCCGACGTAGACCACGTCCACGTCCGCGTCCGCGCAGAGCTGCTCGTAGGAGCCGTACGCGCGCTGGAACGCGTGGGTCTGCGCGAACGCCTCGGCGCTGGCGAGCGAGCGCGCGGCGCACGCGTGGAGCGAGGCGCCCGCGAGGCCCTTCATGGCCGCGGCAAAGTCGTTGGAGATGCGGCCGCAGCCCAGGAAGCCCCAGCGGACGACGGATGGCGCGGCGGTCGAGGAGGCCATGGTGGAGCAGGAGGAGCGGAGAACGAGGAGGAGGAGGGGGAGAGGAGGGGGGCGGAGAACCGAGAGAAAGTTGGAATGGGGATCGTTGGTTTCGTTGGAGTTGTTGGGCGCCGCGGTTGCGCTCGTTGGGGTGCGTGTTGGCGGTGGCACTTGTGGCGTTGGCCAGTCATTGCTGCCACGAGTGTTTCGTTGGCATGGTTTCTATGACGCAGATAGGTCACATGCAATCAGATGACCTCAGCTGGGCGCGCCCGATGGGGTGGCGAGTTGGCCGGAAACCGCGCCAACTGCACGGAGTGGCGCAGGCCATGCGGATACCGGTATCTGTACCGGTTGATGTGGCAAAGTGGCCAAGTTGAAGTGGGGCTGACGGCAAACAAGGCAGGCGTTCCTGTTCCTGGCTGAAGGCAACTCCACTGGATTGTTCTGCTCCCGGATTGGACGAAGTCGGCTCCCTCGAGGCGGAAAGAGCGGGTGAAACGGGAGAAGTGGCGAAAGGCATGGAGTAGCGCATCACGGAGTTGAGGAAGGGCAACAAGTCGGGGATAAGGAGGGGTGAGGGCGATGTAGAACTTCCGCTGGCCTCCTCTCCTTCCAGCCTGGAACTCGAATAGACTTGGAGGATTCGGGCGTCTTCTCGTCGTCAGTTAAGTGTCTGGAACTCTGTTCGAGCGGTCATTCAACTGCAGCGAGGTTTTGCGGGCAGTGATCCAAGACCAAAAGATCCTGCCTAATAAAGATCTCATAGCCGGCGATCAATGATCGCCGGCTATGAGATCTTTATTAGGAAATATCAACAGGAAGGATCCGTTCATGATCGCCGATCATGAACGAATCCTTCCTGTTCTGCAAGATCAAGAACACGTTCGAAACAAGCGTCTGATACTGCCGTACCAACCAAACTTGCTCCCAGATCACGTACACTCCAGAAAAAAATCGATCTCGTGGTCAGTTGTGGCGTTACTTGAGCTTCGTTCCTCGCACTAAACTGCCCCAAGCGGATCTGAGAACGCCTCGAACGGCGGACTACGCTGCCAATAAGCTCAGAGGTCAAGATCTTCTCAGATCTGCTTGCATCAACTACATGTTAGTCGCACCCGCCTGGACATACGCAAAATGTAGTTGTGGCTGCTGGATGGGATTATGTGCAGTGGGTCAACTCCTGTATACCAAAAGGATCTGTGGAACCACAATTCCTCGAGTTCGCCTTTCGTCTTCTACGCATTACAATAGGTAATATCGGCTTCTCCTTCCCGCGCGACTGGTTTAGATGTGGCCGCAGTACTGAAATTCGTTCTGCAGAACCGCTCCGTGTTCTCCGCGCTGCAAACCTTGCCGTCGAGTTTGATCCATGGATGCTTTGCGTCGAGCGCACACAGCGAACCCTTGCTCAGCAATCATTCCCTACCATGTCCACTGCATCGCAGCCAAGTTGGTCCGCTCCACGCCGCAATCAAGCATGCCGAACGAACTGCTGTGCCACAAACTCCGGTGGGGGCGCGTGACATTGTTGCGCGACGTAAAGCAGGTACCCTCCTGAGTACCGTGTACTGTAGAATGAGAAAAGTGAGGTTGCTGTGCTGACCAGGTTACACGAGCCGAGCTCTGACGTCAGAGGGCAAGGGAACGTACTTGTGCATCCGCTCGAGTCCACCCACACCAACGGAGCCAGACCTCAAAATCTCGGGAGATCTCGTGAATTTTTTCAAGTACTGTACCTTGGTGCAGTCTCCATAAGAACGGAACCAGAGACAGACCGGCAGGAGTGGCACACAGGATCAGCCCACGCGCTGTGATCAGAACCGGGCCAGATGTGCAGCACGTTGCAGTCGGCAACCCGTTTGTTCGCTCGTCTCATTAGAACGTGAGCGACTCCCATCTAGCAACATCGCAAGTGTTCAACCAGCGGTTAAGCAGTAATCTGCTGGCACTCGTCGAGGGATGAGTTTTTGAAGTTTCCACATGAGGGTAGTCTTAAATTGGTTCTTGTCACAGGTTTTCATCTCCAGCCACGAATGAACAGCCCAGCCCCTCACGAAACTTGCCCACAAAATGCGCCCCTCGCTTTCCGCGATAGTCTCGGCGAAATCCTGTCGACGAGAGTCTTCTTGGTCGCATGCATAGACCTGCGCGATCAATGAGAGGGGATGTGGATGTGCGTGCTAACCTCGCGCTCCATCGCTCTCTACACAAGAAGCGCGTCCGTCCGTCGCACGTCCAGCCGGTGCGGTGGAGGCGACCAGGTTCAGTTCGGTCCTCTCAGAACCAATGTTCGATTTTTTTTTTTGTTTGCACTTCCCCACAGGGAACAACCGTATCGTTCAGATTCGATCGAATCTACGGGTCTATCGGCTGGCCAGGCTGGAGCACAATTCCCTTCACGGAGCGCACCTCCTTCCCAACCCGCACGATTTCGGAACCGCTCTTCCCCATTGAAGATCCACCGCTTTGCGAAAGCCTCGAACCGGTTTCACAGTATCCAATTACGTCTTGGCGCAGAACACGATCCAGACTCCGGTGACGCCAACTCCACGCGGCGACGGCTGTGGAACGGGAAACAGAGACGACGGAAACGGTTCTCCGCTGCGCGACGCGCGCGCGCGTTCCTGAACAATCTCCTCCCGGGAGGAGTCACGCCACCGCGCCGACGACCGCCGGGTCCCATGGACCCACTCAGTGAACATGCGTGCGAGACAGCGGCGACCGGTCGCGTGCGTCACGGCCCAGGTAACGGCGCGATGGCCACGCGCCGTCCTCCGCCCGACAGACTGCAGCTGGACCAGCTCCGCGACGAGCTCCAGCGCGGCGTCCGGCTCACTCAGGAGCAGCACGCGCCGAGCGACGACGGCGACGACCACGAGAACGACAACCAGGTGGACGACAACGACACGATGCCCGCGAGTGCGTTGGCGTATGCGCATGGCGGCGGCGTGGACCACGGCCACTACGCGCGGCGCACGCGTAGCTCGCCGGTCTTTGCCGACGACGAGGCCGAGAACGACGAGATCGCGGCCTTCCTCGGGCTTTCGATCTCGACCGACAGCCAGGACATCCCGCGCCACCTCTCGTCTTCGCACTCGGCCGGCTCGCGCTCGCGCATGGTGCCGTGCTCGCCGCCCGTGCCGATCCCGCCGAAGCATCGGCTGCGCCGCAACAGCATGTCGACGACGACGACGTCCCGCGTGCCGTCCGGGTCGGCACTCATCCCGTCCCACGAGCACCAGTACAGCCGCACGCAGTGCGAGGCGCGGCTGTGGGATGAGTATTGGAACTACAAGCTGTCGCTCGAGTCGCGCGAGTCGTTCGAGGCCTCGGCGTCCAACAACCAGCGCGACGGGCGTGAGAGCCCACACCCGGGCCAAAAGACCACTCCTACTAGCATCAATCAGGACCAGCGCGCAAAGCGCCGCGCGACCAGCGAGGCGTCCACAGAGGACACGGCGCAGGACTCGGGCGACGACCTCGCGGGCGACGCCGTGGAGGTCGACGTGTTCGACATGGACGATCTCTGAGCGTTCACCAGCGTCATAAGCTCACGACACGCCCCGCTCTACGACCTACGATCCCAACCATCATGACCCCATGTGTGTGTCGTTTTCCCTTTCTTCCAGGACCCGTTTCTTCAACCCACCACGAATCTACTAAACCAAATAAACGCCCTTCTTCTCTCTCATCACCCGCCCTGGATGGATCGCTCCAGCTCGCGCTGCCTCGCGAGCAGCGCCTGGAGGCGCGCGCGCCGCGTCTCGGCGGCCCACGTGTCGGCCAGCGTCTCGTGCTCCTGGAGCGCGACCTGCGCGTTGACGTTGGCGCATCGCCGCCGCCAGAGGCGGAAGCACTGGTACACGCGCGCGTATCGCCAATGGAACACGAAGAGGTGGAGCATGGACAGCGATGTGTTGGCTTGGCCACAGCCAATCGTCGTCGTCGGTGATCTTGACGTGCTCGGAGTAACGGTCGTCTCAGCCGAAGAGGAGCGCGAAGAGGAGGAGGAGCAGCAGGGGGAGGAGGAGCCGCAGCGCGCGGAGGAGGAGCATACTTCGTGAGGCTCCTCCGCCGCCGCCGTCGGCGCTGGCGGGCGCGGAACGCTTCCTGAACAGTCTAACGCGACAGGGGCAGCCCGCGCGCCATGGAAAGATACGCAAGTTGAAGTTGCCGCCATCGTCACGTCGCGCCAACGCGCAAACACCGCCCCCACTGTGGCGGACGGCGTCCTGTCGCTCTGTGGCCCGGCCGCCGGCCGCAGCCGCAGCCACCGCACGAGACCCGCGCGGATCTGGTCCTCGCGGGTCGTGGGGAAGCCCATGACGTGGCCGTCTCTGCCGTGGTCACGGGCGGCCGCTGGGGCCGCGTCGCCCACCGGCCGGCCACACAGCGGCGCCGCGTCACGCGATGCGGCCGCGAGATTCGCGCGGGAATCTCCCGTGGTCACGGCAGTGGACGGCGGAGCGGGAAGCGGACCACCGCGGCCGCCGCCGTTTTGTTCTCCTCCCACCGTCGTGTCTTGATCTCCGCCGCGTTCCTTTTCCTCCGCCTCCGTCGCGTCGTCCTCTGGGTCGTCCGCGCCAGCGGATGGCAGCGCCAGCGCGTGTGTCGTGAGCAGCGTCCGGAACCGCAGCCGCGCGAGGTGCTCGAGGTCGCGCGTCCGCAGGCGGCCGCGGTCGCGCTCCAGCGAGGCCTCGTCCACGAGCGGCGCGTCCAGCAGCGCGCGCATGCGGCGCCGCGTCGCGGCCTCTTCGTCGTCCTCGTCGTCGTCGTCGTCCTCGTCTTCGTCGCCGTCTCCGGGTCCGTGCGCTGGTTCGTCTCCTGCGGATTGTGGAGCGCGGTACGTCTCGTACTGATCGCGGAACCACGGCGGGAAGGGTACGCTTGTGTGGACGTCGACCGTGTGGCCGCAGAACGAGCACTCTTGCGTGCCGTCGGCCGCGTCCCCAGTGGCGCGCTCGAAGCCCTTGCAGGCGCAGCCGTCGTCCCCGCAGTGCAGAAACGCCGCGTGGCGCTTGGTGGCCAACAGCGTCTGCACGATCCAGCGCCACGCGAACGACGGCAGCAGCTGCAGCGTGTAGTAGAACGCGCTCTGGCCCTCGAACTCGGCCTCGAGCCGCACATTGCTGCAGTGGTCCAGCAGGAAACACGCGGTGGCCAGGTTCCCGGCGGCCAGTGCGTACGCGATCGGCGTCAAGCCAAAGCCGTCCCGCACGTTCACGTCGCTGCGTTCCTTGGCGAGCAAGAGCTGAAAGATGGACGCGCTCAGCGTCGTGTCCGAGAAACATGCCGCGCGATGGAGAAGCGTCACGTCGGTGCCGTCGCCGTCCAGGCGGCCGGGAGTGAAGTCTGGTTGCTGGAGAAGCAGCAGCATCATCTTGGCGTGTATCACGCTCGTGTGGCGAGCGGCCATGTGAAGTAGCTCGGTGGTGCGAATCGCGGGCAGGACGCCTTCACTGATCTTTTCCTTCACGAGCCATTCCAGTGCGGCGAGACTGCCGTGCGCGATCGCGGTCTTCATCAACTCCACGAGCATCTCTGTTGCCTCCTTGTTCGAGCCATTTGGAGCCATCGGGAAGGAATGCTGGTCAAACGTCTGAAGCACTCGGACTTCATTCAGAATCACAGCAGTCTTCCAGTCCCCGCTGAGCACGTCACATGAGTTGATCTTGGTAACCCGAGCGTCACACCTACGTGGTGGGAACTCCGCTGTTGGAAGTGACAGCAATGATCTCGCCAGACCAAAGTGAGCTCGAGGAATCGATTCCCGCGAAGCGTCTTCATCGTGGATTGTTGGAACGCTATCGCTCGGAGTCGCGAGGCTTTGCATCAATTTCGCAAGTTGGTGGTGGCCAAACAACTCACACAGCTCGATCGGAGTAAAAGGTTCTGGTTCGTCGCGTTTGCAGACGAGCTTGGACAACACTGAAATGTCCTCACTCGACAAAGATGACAAAAGTTGCTGCATGACACGAAGCGCATTCCAGCGAGCCACTTGGTGGATGAGCGTGGTGCTTTCAAGCCCATCAAGGCCATGCTGGTCACCGCTGTTTGAAGAGGCTGCGAGCCAACTGACTACTGCGGTTATCAGTGGGGAATCGTGCCGAGAACGAGCAAGTCGTGTCGACAGCCACGACCGACGGCTTGCTGTGGGCGGTGTCGAGAAAATGAGCGACTTCCACTGCTCACTTGGTGCGGGTGATGCGAGCGTTGCCAAGACCAACGCACGCCACAGCTGCTCGCCCACGTCTGGATCCGACGCGAACTCGCTCAGTAGCATCTCTGCAATGTCGGTTCGGTTGTCTCGGAGAATCCTCTGCGTCAAAGTGAGCCCTCCGAAACGCTTTGCAGCTAGCCACTCGCCAACCAATGAAGCGTTTTCTCCCCGCTTCATACATGCTATGATTTGCTGAACAGACTCAACTGGCGTCTTGTGCATGCACGCCATAACAAAGCATGTGAAGTAAACACTGCACGGCAAGCTCGCCTTGTCGCCCAACGTGAGGGTTGCTTGGACAAACTCTTGCGCGAAGGTTTCCAAGAAGTCTCCATGAATATCTACGGTGCGAATCGGCCATGACAAGGAGCACAGAACTGTCACCACCATCTCCGGTACTCGTGCGATCGTCGACCATAGTAGCTTCGCCGTCACGACCAGACCGTTCTCGAACGCCTTTGTCATCCAATATGCGATCTTTTCCGCACAAATCGCCATGAATGTCTCGTGGGCAGCAGCCAAGTCAAGAACCGCTGCGCTCAGCGCAAGGTCTTCTTGGTGGCGTCTGCGGCTGTTATGGATGATCGGTCGGCCGAGAAGATCGTGCACGCACTTCCATGCCAGAGCAGTAAACTCGCCCGCTCGATTCGGCAACACCAGCTTCCAGCGTACGAGTTCATTGAGGTGCCACACGCCAAGCGCAGGCGGCCTGGAAGGCTTGTGTAGTCCTCCAACAAGCAAGGGTTCTTCGTGCATGGCCTGTAGGTGGTGATTACTTGTTTTGAGTATATGCTCAGCGACGGCGAAATATCTCCATCGAAACAGACTCGGCAAAAGCGTGCTGTCAAACAACTCTGGAACCATATCATGCAAGAGGAGCAGCATGGACTGGCGTGAATCTGCACCAACCATATCGGAAGAGGAACAGAAGTGATAGAGGACTTGTTCGCGGGTGATCTGTCGTCCAGAATGAAGAAGCACAAGCTGAAGCAATTGAGGGCAATCGATTGCTCGAAGCACCTCGTCGATAGCCGAGTTGTCGACCTCACCACCCGCAAGTAAAATCGTCTCAACAATTCTCACGCGCTCCCTCGGGCACTTCTCTGCTTCCACGCAAAGTCGACTGCAGCGAATCGCGAGCACAAGCGGTGAAATGACAACCGCGCCTTCCCTGTCAGCACGAGCGGCAGGAGCCGTGTGTCCTTCGCGGGTGGATAAGGTATCGAATCGGCATTGTTCACAAATGGCACCGAGTCGACGACACCCGTACCGTCCCGAGTCTAGTAGCGTATCCTGAGTATCTGTCTTCGCTTCCGCCGCCACGTTTCCCATTGGTGTTGAAGGAGCTATTACTACCGTAGTAGCTGCCTGGAGCTGGTCGTGCTTCGTTGATCGTTTCCCCACCAGAAACCACAGCGTTTCCATCGGGATCGCCTCTCCGGGGTGTTTCACGTGGCCTGCTTTGACCTGATGCATCCTCTCACACGCGATCGATGCTGCACCTGTCTTGGCCTGCTCTGCTGTCGGTAGAGAGTTGTCAGCAACTCCCAAAGAGACCTTCGTTGAGGAATGCTGGCGCTTCCGTAGTAAAAGCCCGCAAGGCGCCCAGGGTGCTCGTGCGCTGTATTCGCCTTTCGGTCGAACACTCTTGACGTCATGAAACAGACTCGCCCCCAGCGAGATCATCAGGTCCACAAGCGAGTGGTCTCCGCAGCAAATGGCATAGTGAAGTGGCGTGAGCCCGTCATAGTCAATCACATGGAGAGTCTGCGGACACCGCTGCGCAAGATACCGAGCCGTCATCAGCACATCGCTTCGTCCACCAACACCGCCATTCACAACACTACGGCCCAAGCCCTGAAGGCACGCGTGCAATGGCGTTCGACCTCGCGCATCGATCGCCAGGAGGAGATTTTCGGCGTCGAACTCCGTGTCAGGCACATCTTGGTCCAGCAGCAGCACGCACGCCTCCAGCCAACCCCGAGACGCCGCATAGTGCAGGGGTGTGGAGCCGGACTGGCTTGCAAATGTTCGATCCAGCTGGCACTCAGAGATCAAGTAGAGCAAGATGGGGAGGTCGAGTTGTGGGCTCGAGCACGCTTCGTGGAGAAGGGTACACTGTAGCTCTGGGAGCAAGTCGGACGATCCATTCCCATACAACTCGTGGATCGTCTTGAGTCGGTCCACACTTCCTGTCCGTACGGCGTCCCATGCATCCCCTCTTGTCTGGAAGTCGAGCGATTTCATATTCTCGAGTAGGTCGGGATTCAGATAGCGCAGCATCCGGTCCAAGAGTTGCCACAGCCTCTGAAAACGTCGACTCCTTGCCAACGCGCGAGACGCTCGCACGGCTACAGACCCACCGACCGGTTCCCGCTGCGCTAGACGGTGCATCCTCTCCAGTAGGTATTGCACGGGCGGTGCGCCTCGGTTGTCTTTGACATGGAGCTGGAGCCGCCCGTCGCTGAGCCTCAGGAGGATCCGAATCACACCGCAGTGCTCTTGGATCACCGCCTGGTGGAGCGGTGTTCGTCCCGAGCAGTCCCTCGCCAATGTATAGCTTGCTCTCTGTCCTTGATCAGAATCGCGGGCAGCCAGGAGGTTCCGTACGCGTGACTTGTCGCCGCTCGCGCAGGCATCGTGCAGCTCGGTGAAATGGAGACCTGACCACTCGAACACGCGCCGGCAGTACTCGAGTCGTGTCGTGAGCCCGAACGTCTCCCATGGATCCTCGTTTCTCGAGAGGATGAACAGCCGGTGTGTGGTCTTTTGCGCCTGCAGGTCCTCACGCGTGAAAAGCGCTCGTCGTCGCTTGTAATGGCGCTGGAAGCGCCGCCACTCGCGTTGAAACTGAATCGCATCGCTGCGATTCTCCCGGGCGCTGTTCTCGCTGCCCTCGACTGGAGCCGAAGCTAGCTCGAGAGGCATTGACGAGGTGCTTGATTGACACCAGATGGCCCACTTGCGTCCGTTATCACTGCATTCCTAGGGTTCGCTCAACTGCTTTCGTCGTGGTCGTCTCCTGTGAGGTGGTCATATATAGCTGCATATCCGCACAGCATTCACAAAAAGCGTCATGATCTATTCAGGATGGAGATTGGGAGAATTGTCATGTACCGGCGTCTCATGCCTTGGCAGCGGCAGTCTTCTCCTTCTGCTGCTCGCGGCCCTTGGCCACAACTTCCTTGAAGCGCTTCTCAAGCGACTTGTCCTTGGGCTGGAGCTGCATGGCCTCCCACATGGCCACAGCAGCGTCTTCGTAGAGCCCGAGCGCCTCGAGGCACTGGCCCTCGCGGAAGTGGGCCTTGACCCAGTCGGGCTTGAGCTTCTTGGCCACGCGCACGTCGTTAAGCGCCTTCTTCGGCTCCTTCGCGCCCAGGTAGGCAGCGCAGCGGTTGCTGTAGAGCACGGCGTCGGCAGGGTTGACCCCGATCGCTTTGGTGTAGAGCTCGATCGCCGTAGCGAAGTCCTTGGCCACGAAGGCCTTGTTGCCGTCGTCCTTAAACGCAGTGGCCTGGGCGAGCGCAGCCTCGTCCAGCTCCTTGGCCTCGGGGGCGACCACGAGCGCGTCAGGCGTCACGCCCTCGAGGATCTTCGCCTTGGCCTTCTCCTCCTCGGTCTGCTCGACCACCTCCTGGGCGGCCGCGGTCTTGGTGGCCTCGGCAAGGTACGTGTCCATCTTCTGCTTCTCCTCGGCCATGAGCGTCGCGACGTGGGCCGACTCGTAGCCCTCTGTCACGGGCTGCAGCAGCGCGACAATCGCGTTGTGGCCCTTGCCGGCCGCGAGCTGCAGCGGCGTGGCGCCACCGTCGAACTTAGCGTTGGCCAGCGCCACGGTCTCCTCACGGCGCGTCGCGAGCAGCAGCTCCGCGATCTCGACAAAGCCCGCCTCGGCGGCAATGTGCAGCGACGTGATACCGCCCGGGAGCGCCGCCGAGAGGTCAGCGTTCGCGAGCAGCAGCTGCTTAGTGATCGAGGGCTTGTTGAGCATGCAGCTCAGCACGAGCGGGCTCACGCCCTTGCCGTTGAGCAGGTTCACGTCGGCGCCGTTCTGGATCAACTCATCAACCGTCTTCTCGCGGCCTTCGTTCACGGCGTAGTGGAGCGGCGTGCCGTTCTTGGACTCAGTGTTGACGCTCGCGCCGTGCTCCCTGAGCAGGCGGATCGTGCGCAGGCTGCCGTTGCCGGCGGCCTCGTGGATCGCGGCCACGCCGCTCTTCTGCGTGATGGTCGCGTCCGCGCCGCGCTCGAGCAGCAGGCGCACGGTCGAGAACTCGTTCTCGCGCGCCGCCAGCAGCAGCGGTGTCGATCCGTCCTCGTCCTGGATGTTGAGCAGCCTGTAGGAGGAAGAGAACGACCGCATACGTGAGTCCCAAGCGTTCCCAATAGCAAAGCAGCGCAACAGTAAAGGAGACGCACGCCGGCACGAGCTCGAGGATGTATGTCACGACCTTGCGGCGGCCCTTGGCGGCCGCGAAGTGCAACGCCGTGCGCTTGTTGCCGTCCTTGAACTCGGTGAGCACCTCCTCGACGCTTGCGGCCTTGGACTTGACCTTGACGGACTCGATCGTCTTCTTGAGCAGGTCCAGGTCGCCATCTACCCACAAAAGATAGTTAGTAAACGCGCGCCGACACGCCGTGCGCTCAACGACAAGACGCACTCTCGGCGGCCGAGAGCAGGTCCACGACCATCTTGCGCTGGCTCTCGAAGTCCTTCGCGTCCGACTTGACCTTGGACGCCATCGCTATCGCTCGCTTCTCCTGATAATTCAGATTTGCCGAGCGGCCATTGACGGAGCTTGGAGCTCTTCGCATGTCATCAAGAGCTCTTTCATTTGATTGGTTGTAATTCGAAAACTGGGATCTTTTATTGGTTCAAAATGCTGATCCCAGCCTGTCAACGACTGGCCTTGGTGCGCGTTCTAGAATGGCTTCGTTTCCAGAATACGGTAGATTCGATTCCAGAATCAGGTTTCAAGAATCTGATGCGTATCAGATATATCACTGATACGTTGGAGCTGTTCACCTGAGACGGAGGACCCATTCATTGACTAAACTGATGGCGGGCCCGACCGAGTGGACGCGCGCGCTGCGCTGGATGCAGCGCCGCGTGGCGCCGCTCGACGACGCGATGCGCGTGGACCGCTGGCTGCGGCTCCAGTTCCCGCTCGTGCCGCAGTCGTTTCTCCAGCGGCAGCTACGGCAGCGCAAGATCCGCGTCCTCGCCCCGGCGAGTGGCAACGCCGGTCAACACGACGGCCAAGCCACCGGCGACACGGCGTCGCTGTCGCCATCCGCCCCGGCCAAGCCTCACACCATCCTCCGCACCGGCGCTATCGTCGCGATCGACGCAGTGGTCTTTGACAGCGCACTGCGTGAGGAACTGGAGTACGAGCCGCGCAACACCCGTCCCTTGACGCCGGAAGCAGACGACATGGTCGCGCGGCTCGTGCAGCGGCTCGTGTACACGGACGCCAACTTCCTCGTGCTCAACAAGCCGCACGGACTCGCTGTGCAGGACGGCACGGCGCTCAAGCACAGCCTCGCGACGTACCTGCCGGCGCTGGGCGCTGCGCTCGGGAGCGAACCCCCACGGCTTGTCCACCGCCTGGACAAAGAGACCTCAGGGTTGCTCGTGTTGGCGCGCCACCGGCTCGCGGCTGCGCGGTTTGCCGAGCTGCTGCGCGAGGGCGCCGTGCAGAAGACTTATGATGCGCGTGTGTCGCCACGTGGGGATCCGTCGCTGATCCCAAAACGTGGAGAGATCTCGCTGCCCATCGACGGGAAGCCCGCCCGCTCACTGTTTCGACGCGTGCGCGATAGCAAGACCAGCGGATCGCGGTCGGTGTGGCTTGAAATGCAGCCTGTGACGGGTCGCAAGCACCAACTCCGCATCCACTGCGCACAGGGCCTCGACGCGCCGATCGTCGGCGACCGCAAGTACGGCGGGCTCATGGCGCTGGGCGACCCGCGCAACCGCACGAGCGGGCGGCTGTTTCTCCACGCCAAACGCGTTTTGTTTCCGGATCCGTTCCGCGCCAACCGCTCGATCGACGTCGCATGTGAGATCGATGCAGTACGTAGCGACCTCGCGAAACCGAGCGACGCGATGAAGAACACGGCAGCGCCGTCGCGTCGATCTAGGGCGGTGACGACAACGGCCAAGCCCTCGGAAACCCTAGAGAAGTCGAGGAAGACGAGGAAAAACGAACCGCCGACCCACGACGGATCCGATTGAAGCGAGTGATGGTGTGGTTGGCTATTCCTGGGCGGGCGCGGTGCTTACGGCGAATCGATGTGTGAGGAAAGTGGCTTCGGATATGTGCTGAGGCCCTTCTGAGGGAAGAAAGCCAGGCAAAGATAGCTATGCGGATATGGGATACTGTGTCTGATCCTTGAGGCACGGCATTCTCTGTGCCACGCACCACCGTAGCGCAGCCCGGCGTGATGTGGCGTTCTTTCATTCTTCGAATCCCCACGTTGGCGTCTCCACCACACCACACCACATCCGCACATTCCCGAGCCATGACGAGTGTCGCGATCCGCACGCCGTCGCTGTTTGTCTCGACGATCGCCTCGCCGTCCAAAGCCACAAGTCTCGGGCTCTCGCCCATCTCCACCACTACGGCCAAGCTGACCGAGACGCCCACGAAGCTCAAGAGCCTGACGCCCGAGGGCCGCAGCAACAACGACGATGACGACGAGAACCAGGATAGCGCTGCCACGCCGAGCCTCCAGCGCAGCGGCTCGTGGACCAGCAGCCGCGCGGGCTTCTCGCCGCGGCCCAAGCGACCGAACAACCACAGCCACAACCCAGCGCGGCGCCCCGTGCAATCGGCCCGGTCGATCCATGCGCTGCACCTCGCTGAGCAAAACGACGCAGTCGAGGCCGACGCGTGCAGTGAGAAGCGCAATGAGGGCGAGGACAAGATTAAGCACGCGGCTGGCCGGAGTAACCAGGCACACCTGGAGCGTATCCAGGAGGCCGATGACAGTGACGACGAGACCGAGAACGACAGTGACGCACCGATCGACGAGTATGACGGCGATGGCGAAGAGGACGACGCGCTGCAGCTATACAAGAGCTTCTCGGGCGATCTCGTCGCACGACACACGGCGGCGCACCGCTCCCACGCGGCTTTTGACCACGACGATGACGATGTCGTGCGGATCTAGTAGTCTCCAGCCCGCTATAACTTAATTTAATCGCATTCTTCCCCCTTCTACGAACTTAACGCTGCCGGAACTGGCGAGGCTGCTGCGCCGAGTACGTCGCTGGTTGCGGCTTGGCGGGGCTACGTGGTGTCGCCGCTGCCGGCGGGATCGGTTGGTTGACCGTGACTTTCTCATTCCCGTGACCCGGCGGCAGCGGCTTACCTTTTGGCGCCACCTTCAGAGGCAGCGCGATGGCGGCACCTCCGCGCTTGAGTGATCCGGTCGGACCCTTCGCCTCGACCGCGTCTTGTGCAGTGTTCATCGTCTTCAACGCCCGCTCCTTGGCAGCCATTGCTCGGATTTCCTCCGCGATCGCGTCACGCTCGTTCAAGGCGTCGGTATCGTCGTACTGTCGATGGTGTTCGACGGGTACCGGCGCAGCTGGCGCTGGTAGGGGCGGGAGAAAGAGACACTGTGGCGGCGCGGCGTCAATGGATGCAGGCGACACACTCACACCACCGACGTCCCCCCATCCTTTGCCCTTGGCACGAAGCATTGCCGCGAGCTCCACATCGCTGTCGTCGACTTCGTCGGCACTCGAAAATGTCGAGACCAACCGAAAGACAACTTCTAGTTGTGGTGGGGCGGCTGATGCGGTCGCTGTCATCGCCGCGGCTGGTGTGGCTGTCCCCTTCGTGGCCTTCACGCCTTGCTGTTTGACTGGCTTGGTCGGCGGAGGTGGACTCGCGCCGGCAGGGTCGCTCGGTGAGGGCTCCATCCAGAATGAGTACACGTGGTTGCCCGGTAGCACGCAATGCTGCAGCCGCGCGCGCCCATCGTCCTCGAGGTAGAACCACGAGCGGCTGTCAAAGAGCACGGCCTGGTCCACGAACACACGCGCCATGCCTGTGGCGTCAGTCACGCGCACGAGCAGCTTGCCGCCTCCCCTGACGCTCTCGACGATCAGGTGCTCGTGCTCACGCACGTTGAACCACGTGGCGACCGACCCCACGCCGGCTTGCGCCACGACGCGCACGTCGCGCTTGCTGAAACGGAAGAAGCTTGCATTCTGCCTGGTAAACCTAGAGGGTTGGCTTTTGACGAGTTTGTCCACCTGAGGCGCCGCTGACGGCGGTGGGGAAAACAGTGGTGTCGCTGGGTTCACGGGGCGCGCCGGTCGATCCGGGAGCCGCGGCAGCGCCGTCGCGGATGGCGGTGGAGTGTCCTGCTGCGGTTGTGGAGCAGCCTTGACGCGGGGCGGGACTGTGGGGGCTGGTGTCGGAGGGAACATCTCGTCATAGAGGTCGAAATACTGCGCGTCGTCTTTGAGCGCGTCTTCATGTACATGTGGCGGCAGTGGCCGCGCACACTTGCCTGTACGGTACCAGTCGAGGATAAGCTCAAAGTGCTGCGGGTTCCGGTCGATGAAGAACGTCGCGTGGTCGATCTGCTCGCAGCCGCACGTCACGACGTGGTGGAGCCGCTTGGCCGGGAACTTGGCGATCAGCGAGGCCTTGCAACGGAAGAGCCGACCGCCGACGTCGAACGTGAGCAGCTGCAGTGGCGATGACTGTGCGCTGGCGACGACAGCGGGTGGACCCTGAGGTGCCGGCACAGCGACAGAGGGCCGCGGCGGACGAGCCGGGACGCTTGGACGGGTTGGCGACAGCTGAGGCTCTACCCCCATCGTCGGCGTGGGCGCACGACTCGGTGCTCGGGGTGACGGTTCCTGCTCCGGCACCACGTGTGAAGCAGATGGACGTTCTGTCACCACGTCTTCCCCGTCGTCAAGTGGAGAGTCTCCAATGCTCGCGTCGGCCTGTCCTTCCTCCGCCGTCTCATCGCGAGGTTCGTCCTCTGGACGAGCGTCCTGCGGGCTGACTCGGACCTCTTCATCCTCTTCCTTCCCCTCATCTTCCTCCTCCTCGTCTTGGTCGGCGTCCCCCTCGGTGCGCTCCGTGAACAGGCTCTCGAGCGCCGCCGTGTTGATGCGGTCGGTTGGCAGCTGCAGCGTCGTGGTGCCCTCGCCGTCGCCCTCGTCAGTCGCGGGCGTCTCTGCGCGCATCGTCCCGTCGCGCTCGGCCGGAGTGACGTCGACGAAGTCGTCTGCGCGCTCGCCATGCTCGCTGTCCACAGGCGGCGCCGCATCGTGCGCGGCGTCCGCCATGCTCGCGAAGAGGAACAGAGCTGCCGCCGCTTCAACACGCGCACGCGCAAAACACTGTTTTCGATTCCGCTAAAAATATATCTCACCAGGGAGAAACTGCCTTATTCACCTACCCCTAATCTGATTTTCCAGGAAGTTAACTTTGCGAACCTCTCCTGAATCAGTAGGTACTGATGTGTGGCACGACTCGCCACGGGATCCGCAAGGTAGACACGATCTCAACGAGCTCATGACGACGACGCACCGCGCGGCGCTGCTGCGCTCGGCGCTCTGCCTCACGACCGGTACGCCACCTGCTGGTACCGTTGTATAGGGAGGTTTGTGTAGCGCTCACGGCGCGTGGGTATTATACTGTCTCGCACAGCCAAGCCACGGCCGTCGCCGACGCTCTTCTTCTTCCCGGGGCTCACGTCGCGCGCGTGGCATGAGCCGCAGCAGTTCGACTGGACGCGCCGCCTCGAGGCGAACCGCGACGTCATCCAGCGCGAGTACCTGGCACTGCGGGACGCGCGGCAGGCCGGTGCCAGCGCTGCTGCCTCCGACTACAACGTGAACGACAAGGAGCACCAGCTCCACGAAGGCCAGTGGGACTGGCTGTCGTACGTGACGCAGGGCCGGCGCCAGGCCGACTTCGCGGCTCACTGCCCGCAGACCGCCGAGCTCCTGGAGAGCACCCCGGGCTTCATGACGGGTCTGCCGTTCGCGTACGCGTTCTTCTCGGTGCTCAAGCCCCAGTCGAGCATCAAGGCGCACTCGGCGCCCTGCAACGTGCGCCTGCGGTGCCACTTTCCGCTCACCGTGCCCGACGGCTGCGGCATCCGCGTGGGTGACGAGACGCGCCAGTGGCAGGAGGGCAAGGCGATGGTGTTTGATGGTGCGTGCTATCGAATAGTGTGGGCCGTGGCGTTTTGAGCCTGACACTGTATGAACTCACGAACATGTTTGATGTGGCACGATAGATGCGTACGACCACGAGGTGTGGCACAACGGCAAGTCCGGCGATCGCGTGCTACTGCTTTTCGACGTGTGGCACCCGGACCTCGTGCCAGACGAGCGCCAGGCTATCGTGGAGATGTTCGAATCGGCCAAAGAGAAAGGATGGCTTCAGGACTCCAAGTAACCTTCTCTTACAGCAGCAATCCTGCGAGCTCTTTTCTCTCCTTGGCGTCGCCTTCATCCTTATCGTCGTCTTCCGCCCGCCGGGCAACCTGCGCGTGGCTGGTCTCGGCCACGTTGATCGCGGCACAGCGCGCGTGGATGCTTTCTTTGTCATCATCTCTTGCAGTCTTGTCTCGGCGCTTTGACTCGATCTGGTCGTCTTCGCGGCGCTCACTTCGCTTTCGTCGCTTGTGTTTCTTGTGGTTATGTCCGCTGCTGCTGTCCGTGCCGTCCTCGTCGTCGTCGCTGTCATCCCTCGCTCGCCGCTTCTTGCTGTGCGCCTTCTTCTTTTCCTTGGCAGCCGCCTCCTTGAGCTTACGGTAAAACAGCTTGCGTGCGCACGCCTCGCAGACACGCACTTTTACGAGACACCGCTTTTTCTCGCCTTGCTCCACGTACGCGAACAGCAGCTCGTAGCTGTGGAGCCCGGTGCGCGCGTCGCAGATCTTGTTGCCGCACACGAACTGGCCTTTGCCCGCGACGACTTCCATCTCTGTGCGCCAGCGCAGCCCCACCTTACCCTCTTTGTACCGCGACAGGTCCGCGAGCGCGTACTCGCGGAAGAGCTTGCGGTAGTAGCGCACGCTCATGCGCACTTCCCAGTCGCGCTCGCCGCGCTCGAGGTCGGCCTCGTCGTCACGGATGAACTGGAAGTGGCGCTGCAGCACCGCCATGTCGTGGCTCGCGACTGACACATTGGACGACGCGTGGGCGTCTCGGTACACGCGCATGAGCTGGTCGTGTCTGGAAAATTCCGACGGCACGTGACCAAGACTTCGTGAGTGGATATCTCCGCCACTACCGGGCCGATTGGAACCGCAAAAGCATCAAACAGGCGCCGCGATAGCGTCGTCCACGCACCTCTGCTGCGCTACGCTCGCCGCGTCGCCGCCGCCCGGCGCAGCGGCCGCGTAACGACGTGCATTCGCTGGCATCCGTCTTGCTCGTCGGACGTTTGTTGGGTTTGTGCGGACGTCCGCTGTCACTATTCCACCTCGGTCGTTGGAGAGGGGTTTTCGAACCCATTCGTACAGCTCCCTGTGGAATACGATGATCGGTTTTAGGAGGCCTCCGCAATAGCCATTCAACCCACCAGGTCGAGCAGCTACTAAAAGCCAGGAGACGACCATGGCCGAGACCGGGGACGCGCAGCGCTACGCGTGCAAGCACTGCCGCCGCGTGCTCTTCACGAGCGACGACCTGCTGGACCACACGCCCGAGCGCCACCAGATCGCCGCGCGCCGCGTACGTTTTCTCGTCGCGGGGCTTGATTGAACACGACGCCCCGTCAAGGCGATTCAAGTGGATCCCATTCTCACCTCCAATGACGTGGTGTGCTTTGTGTCGCGACCGCAGAAACTCAAGGATGCGCGCACGATGCAGCAGCTGTCCAAGAACGGCGTGCTGTACGTGGACGGGTGCGCGTCGTTCTTTCTGCAGGAGCAGCTCGAGTGGATGGACGAGGCGTCGCTGGCCGAGGGCAAGCTCAAGTGCCCGAACGAAAAGTGCGCGTCGCGCCTCGGCTCGTTCGACTGGGCCGGCTCGCAGTGCTCGTGCGGCACGTGGGTCACGCCGTCCATCAAGATCACCAAGAGCCGCGTGGACCTGCTGCTGCGGGCCACCGCCATGCCCATCGTCTCGACCATCATGAGCGTCCCGACCTACGCGAAGACGGACGCCGCCGCGAGTGTCAGCGCCGGCGAGAGCGTGGAGCCGATCGCGGAACAGCAGGCCAAGCCGACGCCTGCGGCGCCCGTGGCCACTGTGGACGACCTCGCGCTCGATGACTAGGCACCTCTGCTTGAATGCTCCGTGACGATGACTCTGTGAGGAATAAAACTATCCTACCACCGCCAAACACGCTGGTGTTGCCACCTAATGACGAACGTCTCATGACGATCGGCCTAGAATGCAGCCCGCCCGCCGGAGCAGCGCGCGACCGAGAGGCGGTTGCAGCGGTGCGGGTGGGGGTGGAATGCCGCGCCAGATTCTCACCATCACCATTCTCACGCTACTGTTTCTGGCGGGTATAGATATATAGAGTTCGCCCGTGATTATGGGCTGCGTTCCCTCCCCTCCCCCTTCATGTGTGTTGACCGCGTTTGCGCCGGGGCGGGAAGAGAACAAAGTGAACCCACCGCGCCGGCCACGGCGAGCGTGTGATGGCCGCACCGATCTTCGCGCACTTGCACTCGTCGCCGCTGGTCGTGCGGCGCCGCAGCGGCGCCGAGTGGCGCAGCCTCAGCAGCCGCGCGGGCGGCGACGGCGCGGACGCGCTGCTGGCGCTCGCGGGCGGCAGCAGCGGGCTCGAGCCCGTGGACATCATCGACGTCAAGGAGGAG
>JAMFLL010000196.1:0-54221 GCA_027475725.1 Pythium rhizo-oryzae | reverse complement strand
GGCCTTCTGGATCGCGCTCTTGGCGAGCACGTTCGCGGCGGCGATCGTGATCATGGTCTGCGGCGCGTTGCCGCCGTAGAGCTTGTTCTCCTCGCTCTTGTTCTCCCAGCCGTGCTCGACCGCGATGGCCACGCCCTCGGTGCCCTTGACGCGCTCGTACAGCTCGATCTGCTGCGCGATGCGGCGCGGGTTGCTGAACTTGACGTACATGGCGTTGGCGCGCTTGAGGTACGCCTCGACGGCCTCCGGCTCAAAGTACGGCGCCGGCGCCGGGTAGCCGCTCTTGCCGGCGAACTCGCCCGCCTGGAGCTTCTTCATAAAGTCCTGGATCTCGGCCAGCGCGGCCTTGTCCGACTCGGTCTTGCCCGTGAACGGCTCCTGCTCGCCGAAGCGGAAGACGTCGAGCCCGAGCGTGTCGTCCAGCGAGGTGAAGAGCTTGACGCGCGCGAGCTCGCGGCCGTCCACGTTCTTGGGCAGCTGCGCGAGCACGTTGGCCAGCAGACCCGGGTAGTTGGCGCCGCTGCGGATGTACGAGAAGACCTTGTTGTCGGGCGAGCGGAGCATGACCTCGGGCTGCTGCGCGTTCACGAGCGCCGTGATGGCGTTGAGGTGCGTCAGGCGCTCCTTCTCGCCGATCGCGCGGAAGTAAGCGGCCGGCATGTTCTCCAGAAACCATCTACATGGGCACAGAAAGCGCGGTGAGTGATGGATTCGAGCGGAGAAGGAGGAGGAGGAAGAGGGGAGAACATTCTACGCACGGCACGGTCTTGTTGGCCGCCTCCTTCTGGAAGCCGTTGAGCTGCTCCAGCAGCAGCTCCGTGGACTGGCCGCTCTGCGTGGCGAACGCGTTGAGCAGCACGGAGAAGGCGCCGCGGGTCTGCGCGACCGAGCGCGTCGCCTGGAGCTGGCGGAACTTGGTCACTTGCAGCATCTCTGCGATGTGATCGAGAGGAGGAGGGGGGAGGCTTGGTGCTCGGGGGAGAAGATCGGGATCTGACCGGGTGCTCAGGGGGCGCGAGCGCGGAGAGTGTTCTCCGCCAGGGGGGAGGCCTCTGGACGGAGGTGGAGGAAGGAAGGAGAGGAGGAGGAGGGCTCGCTGGATCTCTGGACGAGCGGAGGAAACGTACCCCCTGCGGCTGCCGACCGACGAGCCGTGGATGACGCCTGCCTGCGAGCCGACGACGCTAAGGTGAAGCTGTGTGACGCGGCCGGTCGGGCGTCCGCTTGCCCTACCCCGCATTCGTCCACTATGGACATTTTGACTGGGACCCCATGTTCGTACCTAGCCGGAACTGCAAGTGCACGCTGCTGGACACGGGGATTCGTCCACAGGTCGGGGTAGGGCTGCGCGCCAAGCCACGGTCATCGTTTGCTGGAGAGATCCGTTTTGTCGTTTGTTGCCGAAAAATTGTGAATCGGCAGAGCTCCGGACCGTGACTGGCGGAGTGCACGAAGTTCAACGTGGCCGGGTAGGCCAATGAGCGCCAAGGTTCAAGGGGGAGCGCGCGTTCAAAGGGCGAGAGATTCAACCGAGGCCAGTCAAGTGGACGGTGTGGCTCGCGCGGGGCGTTCCGGTGCCGTTTATGTCCGCTTGGAGGACCGCGTGGCCCGCGCGCACGCGCACGCAGGTGCAAGTTGAGCTTGGGCACGGGCGTTTCTGTCTCATGCAGAGAGCGTGAGTGAAAGACACTTGGAGTCGAGGCCGCCAGTGGGTGGATATCCAGTCCTTACAAGCGGACGGTCCAAGGTCCGCGCGGCCGCGGCTGAAACGTGCGGTGGAGGACGACCCAGGCTGCTTCGCGGGCCACACTGCGTTCCTATAGCCACGAGCGCACTGTCTAGCGCCCACAGGACCACGCGGCCACAGGCTACGCGCACGTGTACTGTACCAAAGTTAGTGACCACGCGTCTTTGCCTGCACCGCCCCAAGCACCCTTGGCTCTTTTCGTCCACACAATCTGTCGGCTCTCAAATGATTCGTCTAGAAAAAAGCGCTTTTTGAACGCTCGAGCGGATCCGCTCGTCCGCTCCGCTGTTGGATCTGTTTCGCTCCTGTCACCGGCTGTTGTCTCAAAGTCGGTGGTGGGAACAACCACCGTAACTCACCGTGGGTTACGCTTTCCTACGAGCGGACGCCCACTTGAAGTTGAAGCTGCCCACTCGGGACAGTGGGCACGAGTGTACCCCGCTTCGACCCAAACGATCCCCCTACAAGCCATGGCGGATGACGGCGAGGCCCCTCCCCACATTGACAGGGGCGTCAGCGAGACGGCCTCGCCGCGCCGCGACGACAGCCACGCGGATGGACAGTCCACGCCCCCCGAGGGAGACGGATGCGAAGCGGCAGGGCGATTGCGCAATGCCCAGCCAGACGGCGACGAGGACGGCGACGACCACCGCGACGTGGCGGACGTCCACGCTGACGCCGGTGATCGCGCAAGCGGCTCTCTGGTTGCGTTTGTTCCTGCGGATGAAGACACTGCGCGCTGTGATGAAGGTCCGCTACCCGAGGCCCCGGAAGTGGCGGACGAGCGCCGTGGCGCCGGTGTGGCCGACAGTGCGGACGATGCGCCAGGCGGCGGCGGCACCAATGCGGGCGACGACAGCGGCCAGGCACCAGGCGAATCGCGGTCGCTGGAGATGCAGGAGCTGGTGGAGGAGGTGGCGTCGGTCCGGTCGGCGCTGCGCGGCCCGACGACGGAGAGTGCGGAGGAGCTGCTGTGGCAGATCCGGACGTGGGGCCATCGCACTGCGCGAGCTGACCGACCAGAAGAGGGCGGCAGCGCTGCGATTGCGCCTGCGGCGCGCCTGATCCCCATGACCGCGCCTACCGGTCAGGCGTCGGTGTTGGATCCAGAGGTCGATGGACAGGCTGCTTGTCTGTTGCGAGTGGTGGGGTTTGAAGACGGCGTGTACCGAGGTCACGTGAAGCTGGAGGCGGCGCTCGCGGCTCCCAGCGACGAGAGAGGGGAGAAACCGGACGACAAGCCAATTGAGCGCTTCGTACCGCACGGGTGGGGCATCGCGACCTCGCACACGGGGCTCCGGCGCGTGGGCCAGTGGCGCGACGGCGAGCAGGTCGGCGTGGGCTCGCTGCAGAGTGCGGTGTTTCTCTACGACGGCGAGTGGCACGCGAGCGCGGGACCGAGCGGGTACGGCATCGGCACGTTCGCGTTTGGCGCAACCTTCATCGGCTGCTGGCACAGCGGCAAACCCTACGGACTCGGGCGGCTGCAGACGTTCGGGACCGATCGGTGTGAACACGGATGGTTCTATGGCACGCGTTGCCTACAACCCGTCGAGACCGGGGACGAAGAGCAATTCCACGAGGCGAGTATGCAGCGCCATCTCCCTGCGCTGCGATTCGATGAGCAGCCGCAGCGTGGGCTCTTCCTCGTCGGCAAGATCCTCGAGGACTCTCGGCTCTCGTCGCTGCGAGTCGCAATGACGCAGTGGCGCCGCGTGGCGTGCGACCACGCGATCGAACTCGCTCGGCGTCGGCGAGCTGCGGCTATGGCGACCTGGGTCGAGGCCCACGCCACAGAGCGGGACGCCATCGCGTGGCATCTCTCCAACGAGATACAGGTCTATCAGACTCGCATGGCAAGCGTGCTTGAGGAGGTGGCTGCAGGACGCCAGCAGCACTCGCGCGTCCAGCGCATTCGCGAGTTCCACACCAACAAGCTCAACACGGCGATTTTCCAGCGTGACCTTGCGCACCGCTGTGTGGCGTCTCAAGAAGAGAGCATTTTGCTCATGGAACAGGAGCTCGCTGAAGTCTCGACGCTGCTGGATGAGGCAACCCAGGCACAGTCCGAGTGCCAGCGCCTGGCCGAGCAGCAGCAGCTCGCGAAGCGGCAAATAGAGAACGCGACGGTCAAGATCAACGCGCTGCGGCAGCAAATCCGGCATCGTGAGACGGCTGACGGCCAACAAGAGCAGCATTATCAGGTCCAGCAAGAGCTCTCTCGCAAGAATCTCAAGACACCTGCGACACCATCGTACGCAAAAGCGATCCACGGGCCGCGCCACGTCAAGACGTCCCAACTCAACGCTGATGCGGACGGCGAGTTACCTTTTGTGTGCGATGTGCCCGGGTGCTCTTGCGGCATTCCACGCCACGTCTTCACGCGAGTTGCTGCGGCATTGAACGGCGAGTGACCCAGCGAATACGTAAAGAGCCCTCGCTATGCTTTTCTTGGACGCACAATGCCTCAAGATAGATCACCACTCATGATCATCATGCGGCGTCATTTCGCCTCTTCCATCATCGCTTGAAAGCGTCTCCGTACTGAAGCCGCTATGGTGCTCTACTACCTCGCTGGCCGCGTCAACAGCGAAGAATACGCGATCTGCGAGCGATTGTTGGGTGCGAGGATAATGATGATCAGCCGTTCTATGGGGAGCCGTGCATGCTGAGGCTATTCGCTTCTCGTAGATATCCTGCAAGTCACAATGCCAGATATTCAAGTCGACAAGACCCCGTATCACCAAAAGACGTGGCCCGATGAGGCCGCGAAGATCGCGACTTTGAACGGGTACGAGCTTTATCATGAGGCGCATGGTCTCCTGTGTTGATATGTGCATGTCATCGTCCTTCACGCCAGCCTCCGCGTGCCCACGGCGGCGCAGGCCGTGATCTGCGACGTCATCATCTGGTCCGAGACGCGGCGTCTTGTGAGCACCGACGCCGACGCGTTCTCGTCCTTTGTGCAGCAGTATTACGGCGTGCAGCTGGACCTGAACGAGTCGGAGCTGTCGCTCTACGTCAAGGCCAACGTCGACGAGATGCGCAAGCTGCAGCGCGAGCAGGAGCAGGCGGCGCGGGCCGCCGCCAAGGCCAGCAGCTAAACAAGCAAATGAGAAGACGCAACTCTCGTGTATATATACTGGCCATTACACAGCCCTCGACCTGTAGTCTTCCACTCAGGTTTACCACGACGGACGAATCGGGCGGTGGTTCTTCTCGTCGGCGAGGTACTCGGCGATCGCCGGCGTGCGCTTGACGTTCTCGGTGACCTCGAGCAGCTTTGGGAACCTGTTCTCAATGTCGAGCGGGAACTCCTCCTTCTCGGCGAGCAGCAAGTTCTCGACAATGTGGAAGATCGCGAGGTCGCCGAGCGAGATGCCGTCGCCCAGCAAGAACGGCTTGTCCACCGGCACGCGCCGCTGGAGCCCGTCCAGGTACGCCGGGAGAATGTGCTTGTTGAGCCGCGCGGTCTGCTTCTGCTTGCGCTCGGCGTCGCGCTCGAGAAAGTTCTTTTCCACGACCGCGTAGAGCACGTCCGCGGCCGTGTCCACGGCCATGTCCACCTCGAGCGCCGCGCGGTGGTCCGTGAGCGGGTACAGCCCGACGTGCTTGGCCACGAAGCGCGCGATCGCGGCGCTCTGCGCGTACTGCGCGCCGTCGATCTCGACCATGGGCAGCTGCTGGAACGGGTACGTGGGCTTGAGCGCCATGTACGCGCGACCCAGCGGCACAGTCACCTCCTCGAACGGCACACGGCCGTACGCGTACGCGAGGCGCACGAGCTCGCCGCGGCTGCTCAGGTGGAAGTAGTGGAGACGGTGCTTCATGGCGCGCAGCCCCGCGGAGGACGCCATAGCGCTGGGGAGGACGGGAAACGAGGGTCTTGCGCGTTCCGGCGGTGGAAGGCGAATGAAGCTCTCTTTCTCTCCCCCGTCTTCACGTCGGACACGTCGGCTCACGCCAACAGCAACCACAGCGGCTTCTATTCGAAGCTTCAAGTGCCGTCAGCTTCACGCTGTTCCACGAATGTGGGACGTGCTGTCGGATGTTGCACGAACGCCTCCAGTTCACCCCACGGTCTCCTCTCATCGCTCGTCACTGGGCGAGCCCGACTCCGCGTGCGCCCTGCCCGGCGAGGAGACGGGGACCGCGGCAAGCGCTTTTGGCTGCTTCTCTCGCCTGTCCACTTTACGCGAGGCAGGGTTTCAATATATGTGCAGCCTCCTGGGCGGCATGGTATCGTACAATTCGCATTTCACGAAGTCGTCTCCTCGAGCGCATCACTCGTTGAGGGAACGAAGAGCACGCGCCGCCGCTGCATTTGCTCCCGTCTGTCGCTCATCCATCAAATGTTTCATGTTCCTTGTGTGCTTTGGAAAGAGGAAGCGAGTGCGACTTAATTAGGATAGTTATCTTTCTCATGGAACGCGACGACAAAGCTTCACACCTCAGATCTCGGCCGCCAGCATGGAGCCCTGGATCGTGGTCTGGTCAAAGTTGGCCGTGTGGAACGAGTTGAGGCTCAGTGCGCGTGGCCGCACGCCGCGCTGTCGCGGCTGGTCGAGCACGAACACGTTCTCGCCGACTCGCGCGGGCGTGACCGAGAAGGCGCGCCCACCGAGCGCGCGGTTTTCGCCGCCGCTGCCAGATCCTTCGGGGAGCATGCTGCGGTTAATCGCGAGCGAGCACAGCGTGCAGATCGTGAGCTTCATCTTGCCGACGACCGGGATGTCGGCGCTCATGTTGACTTTGCAGCGCCCACAGATCACCTCGCCGCACTTGTGGCAGTTGTACTTGCGCTTGAACGTGCCGATGTCGTCCACGCACACGAAGCAGGTCTTGACGTTGCCGCGTGACATCATCTCGCTGCGGCGCGCAAACGACTGGTTCGCCACGCGCTTCATGCTCACATGCTTCTTGAGGTGCTCGAGGTTCATCATGCGCGAGCGGATGCTGCTGGCCGCGACCCACATGGGCACGTTGCCCTTGAGGTCCGTGTACACGGCCTGCACGACGTCCAGCATGCGGCGGTCGCGGCGGCTCTCGACAAACACCATGCCCGAGCGGTACATGCTGGCGCGCACGAAGCCATGCGACTTTTCCATGTCGGGGCAGCTCTTGATCTTGACCGAGTGCGTGCAGCGCGCAAAGCCGCGGCGCCCATCGGGCAGCGTGAAGAGCCGCTGGATTTCCAGGTAGCAGTAGTCGCGGTTGCGCACGAGCACGTAGGGCGTCTTCATGGCCGACCAGCGGATGCCGATGAACACCGTGTTGTCGCTGGCGTTGTAGGGCGTGATCTCGTAGAGAATCACCGAGTGGAGCAGGTCCGGCGCGAGCTTGGTCTCGAGCTGCACGTTCGGGTGCTCGATGTCCACCTCGTAGAGCGCGAGGATCTCCTCCACCGAGGCCTCGACCTGCGCGAGCCCGCGGTAGTAGTGGATCGACTTTTTGTGGTCCGACTTGACCTTGACCTTTTCGATGCGCACGCCCTCGAGCTGCTCCTCGTATTCCCAGACGAGGCCGTCGCCGGCCGTCGCGGGCTGGGCGCTCGTGCTCACGAGGTCGCCGGCGCTGAACTTGAGCAGGTCGTCGCACGCCACGTTCGCCTCCATCTTGATCTGCTCCTTGCGCGACGCCGAGAGCGGCGGGCACCGGAACTTCTTGAACTTGACGGGCTGCTTCTTGGACATGATATTGGGAAGAAGGGAAATGCGCGAATGGTGGAGAGAGGAGAACCGATCCGGGGGGAGAACGATCTAACAGAGGCGGCGATGTGTCCAGGCGATGAGTTGGTGCGGGTGGGTCGCAATCGTGCGGGGCGTCGGTTCTGTTCTCACGCCGACAGGTACGCGACTGACGATCGTCGGGTACGCGCAGAACCGTTCTGGACCGATGGGTGGCGCGCGGTCCCGCGTGGCGTTGCGTTCCCTCGGCTTGCGCGGGCGGCGGGGTCTTGTCAATTGTGTTCTGCGCGAGAACAACTTGTCACTTCCACAGCGAGAAGAACGTCGGTTCCGGGTTCCACGCACGCGGTGGCGGGGAACAATCCACCTTGCTTGACAGGCGTTGACTGACTGTGGGGCGGACTGTGGAAGAACACCCGGACGACTGCTATTACCGAATGGCCACGCCCCTTTCTCTTCCCTTCAAGCTGTCTCAGTCGGGAGGCCAAATCCAGAAGAAAGAGAAGGCGGTGTCCCAGCTCTGGTTTGTGGGGGTCGGGGTGTTTGTACCGGCTGAAAACCGGCCGTTTATTTACTTTCGCAGGTTATACTATGAAGGATTGCCTTCACCGCATGGATTCGCGGAAGTGAGTTATGCTTTTGTGAAGGTTAGAATGGCCAAAACACAGGGGATCTGAAGAGGCATAGTCCCTTCCAAAAGGCACGTTTCCACCTGGTGGAAGCCGCTGATGGATTCATGGATCCGACCTTCGTGGGCTCCATGATGGAGTCGATAATGGACTCCACTCAACTTGATGGGGTTTCTCACTACAGGCGCAAGTGGATCGAAGTTTCCTGAAGATGCCTGCTCTGTGTGTACCGGTATGGTCATATTGATGCGCAAGCCACATCACTGGATGCAGGTGGGCACCCCCCTCGCTGTGTGTCCTCTGGATCGGCAACCACGTGCTGGCCCGGGTGGGCACATGGACCACAAACTGCTGGTGTCGTGATGGATGATTTCCGCTGGTGATCATTGTGTATACACAGTGCACTAGTATCCATTGATTCATCTGGCAGCTGGTCATCTCTTTATGGATGGATCCAGATGTGTCCATTCGTCCGACGTCGTCGGGTCGTGGCTCTGTACGTCTACATCTTGGCCTGGCGCTGCTGCTGGTGCTTGACCACGAGCGCGTAGATCTCGTCAAAGCTCTCAAAGAGCTTGGCCTGGAACGTCTCGACAGGGAAGCGCGGGCGCGGGTTCAGCACCTCGCGGTCGAGCGGGTTCGTGTCGAACGACGTGATCATGAACGTGAGGAAGTCCGTCTCCGAGCCGTAGCACACACCAATGCCATGGGGCACCATGGGCACGAATCCGCCCCAGAGCCATGGGTATCCTGATACGTTGCTCGTGGACAGCACGAAGTTGCCTCCGCCACCGCTCTTGGCGTACCCGGGGTCGCTGTACAGCGCGTGCGGCTGCTTGCCAGCCATGAGTGCCGCGACCTGGAGGCCCAGCAGGTGTCGGTCCAAACCCGCACCCGTCAGCGCCGCGGTCGTGAGCTGCTTGTGCTTGTTCATGGCACGCTGAAGCTTCTCGTGGACGACATGGTCCGGCTGCTTGTCGCGCACCGCGTGGAGCCAGTCCACAACCTCGGCACTCACTGAACGGATCGTCTCGGTTCGGCCGCGCACAAACATGCGCGTGTGGGCACTCTCGTACGTCGGCACGACCTCGCCCCAGAGCTTGAAACCCGCGAGCTGGATGGCCATCTGAACAAAGATGTCGGGAAAGATTCTGGCCTGCTTGAGCACCGCCTTGCCGTACTTCTTGTTGCGAATGATCATTGTGCGAAGCGAGCACGCCGTCTTGTTGAAGTGCGCAATGGCTTTCGGAATCAAGGCCTTGACGCTGTCGGGGAGCTTCCACTTCAGCAGGTCCGGTGGGGGCAAAAAGTTCAGGCTGTGGTGGCGACTCTCGATGAACGTCTCGACACCACCGATGCGGTTCAAGTAGCGCTCACCCAGCCAGCGGTACATGGACTGCAGGATCGTCGCATCGGCGTTGGCGTGCTCCATGTTGGCGCCGACCATGCCGTTACGGAAGATCACATACTGGAAGCTCTTGTCGTACCAGCGGTTACCGCAGCTCTTCGCAGCGCAGAACTTGACGAGATCCGACGGGTTGGTTGGTGTCGTGTCGTCAAGGCAGATGCCGAATAGACTCGACTGAATCTTCTCCAAGTTCTCCTTGTTGTAGCCAGTGAACGCCAGCATCTCGGCGCGCGCGGTAGCCCACTCGTCACGGTTGAGTGAAGTGAGAGCACCAATGTAACGATCGCCATCGTCCGTGCCGAGCAGCGTGCTGGGCTTGAGCTCGTGGAGATAGGCGCTATGTTTTAGGATGTGAAGTAGCTGTGACTCCAAATCGCCGATCGTCAATAGCTCGTCCTTGTCGTCGTACACCGGCAACACGAAGATGCGTCCTTCACACATGACGATCACGTGGCGTACAGTCGCTGGGTCAACGCGCTCAAAGTGGTCCGAAGGAGATCCCGGAATGCGACAAGACGAGAAGAGCCGCGTGAACATGTTCATGCACAGCGTGCGACCACCCATGGTTTCCGGTGCGATTTCCTCGCGCTTGAGATGCTCCAGGTACTCACATGTGTACCTACAAGGCATGCGAGCGACAGGTCAGATGATGCTTCCAAACCCTGCTACATAGCTCGTGAGTGGAGCGCACCTGATCGTTTCGGCGGCACGGCGCGCTTGCGACACGGGTCGATCGAAATCCTGGAACGAGCCAAAGCCCGACACCATGCTGATGTACGGCGCGATGGGCGTCCGGTCGCTCAGGTACGCCGCATACTCCCACCATTCCTCAAGCTGACAGCACGCAAGAGATCGTGTCAGTCTAGAACAGGTCTGAGGGTCGGTTCATGTCTGCAAGGGCGAAACATCCGACTCACCCAGTTCGGGTGCTCCTCGGCGCGCTTGAGCAGCACTTTCTGGAGCTGCTCGGCGTCGCCACCGGGCTTCGCGAAATCCTTCGCGAGTGCGGTCGTGCGCTGGAGCTCTTGCTCGTTGAGAAACGGCTTGAGCGACTCGAGGTATCGCGCGAGCGTGTCCTCCACCGCCGGCACGGGCAGGTGCGGCAGCGCCGCTTGGTGCGCAAACCTGGGCAAGAGAGCATGGAGATTGTAGGTTAGACTCTCACGCTCACGGGTACGCGCAGGGGGCGGTGTAGACGTGCGTCTTGGGCTGCGGCTTCTTCGTCTTGGCCATGGTGATCTTTGCTCTGCTTCTCCGTTCGCGATCTCCGAAACGAAAGGTGGGTTTCCCTCGCCCGCCTCTCTGGTCGCGTGTTGCCTGCCATCAACGGATTCTGCGCATGCACGTTTCCGTCAACAAGCATGAGGAAAAACACAGTGGAAACACCCAACCTAATACCGATATCTACCGGTTTTTGATCTCTGGTGTCAACTTCAACTTGTGTTCGTACTGTGATGAGCCACAATACAAGCGTGGCTTGAGGAGGCCAAGGAGGCGATCTTTAGGCAAAGCGCGACTGCTGGTGGCACGCTCTCCGCCGCCCATTACCATGAACAGTCGAGCGACCGCTCCGCTAGAGACGCATCTGCAGCCGGTCTCGTAAGGCGCCCGAGGATCGACCCCAACGAACAGTACTACCATGGTTTCACTGTTTAATCCACGACGACCAGGACGAGCGCAACCGGAGCCCCTTCTCGGGCAAATCTTCATCTACGATGCGCACACCGACCATACTTGCTGCGGTCGCGGCGCTGATTGTACCGGCCTTGGCTGACCAACCTCGCGGCATTGACTACCTCGGTGCCGGGTACGATCTCGTGTTTGGTAACCCGGGTGGAGCTGAGGATTCCTCGAGCGTCACAGACCCGGGCTTCCGTGTTCACATCGTGAAGTTCAACTGGTGAGAGGTGCTTGAGCACGACTTTCCAAATCGCGAAGGCACTGACGCTCACTTTTTGAGTAGGGCCGTGCAAGGGAATACATGTTCGGGGTTGGATAAGAACTGGACGTGCCCCGCCGAAGCGTCGGTTCTGCCAATGGCGAGTTGCCTCCAGCAGTCCTCATCAGATTCGATTTCGTCCACGAAATCTTTCCAACGCGTGCTGCAGAAGGATTGCTCTGTCGCTGCATCTGTGAAAGGCAGCTATGGTGGCTTCAAGGCCTCTGCGTCGTTCAGTGGGAGCAAAGCCATGGCTTCAATGAAGGAGAAGATAACCAGCGACAAGATCACGACGTTCCAAAGCAAAGCTGTCTGTGTTGACTACGTCGCGACACTCAAGATGGGCATTTCTACCGTGTCGTTGGATGTTCTTCCCGACTTTGCGGCTGCTGTAAACGAACTACCTCTCTCTTACGCGTCGTGCTTCCAGCTTGACTCGGTTGGTGGTCAATGCCCTCAGCGCGTGGACAGCGGGTTTGGTGACTTACCTCCTGTGCGAGTTGGTACGCGTCGTCTACAAACAACTGATGATTACGATGATGATGACGACGATGAAGCAGCGAATGACTGTGCGTGTGACTCGAGTGTCGTCAAGTTCTTCCGATTCATCCAGCTGTACGGCACGCACTACACAACCCGGGTCGAGATGGGAGGCAAGATCATCCATCGTGTTGAGATCAAGGAGTCCGATGTTCAATCGCTCAAGTCTAAGAAAGTGGACATTGCTTACGGTGCGTCGATGAAAGCGTCGTACAAGTCACTGGTTGCGTCGGCATCTGCGTCTGCGTCGGTTAACTCAGCCAAAGAGAACGCAATGAAGTCATACAACTCAGTCATGAGTGTCGCCAAGAAGGAGATCAATATCAACGTCGGCGGTAGCCCGAACGAAGACTGGCGTCTGTGGGCTACGACAACTTCGACTGACCCTATGCCCATTCGCTACCGCCTCAGCTCCCTGGTGGACCTTGTGAACCGTGTGGATACTCGTAAAGGGCCTCTTTTCGAGCAGGCTGTGGCCGACTACATCGCTGCGTACGGCAAGACGCTGACATTTGACACAGCCACGGAAGCGAACGTGTTGTTCCTCGAAATTCAGTACTCGTTACTTGTGGGAAAGATTACGTCGGCTACCTTCCGCGTGATGATCGGCGTCAAGGGCGATATGATCCCTGCTAGCGTGACGGTGACGAGTGCGACTGGATCTTTCCGCGTGGCTGTGCCTGCGAAGTACCAGACCAGCTTCGACGCCTTCATTGGCAACGTACCGATCACACTCGAGTTCGTATCCGGCGTGTTTTCACCACCGAAGGCACTCATGGAGGCCCACCGGGCGCAGCACTCGACGTACCACCAGACTCACTGGATCAGCATGGAGGCGCAGTTGGCCATGAAAAAGAAGAAGAAGAAGAAGGCTGCGGCCGTGGCCTCCACCGCGAGCGCTGCGTACTTCAACACCATCCAGCCATTCGCCGTCATGTCGGACAACTCGGTGCTGCCACTCGATGACCAGTACGCTGGCAAGCTACTGTCTACCGGATCGCTCTGGTCCATCAACCCCATGGAGTAGGCAAGGCTCGGCACTCCTCTCTCACATTGCGATGGGTTCATCGTACAGCAGGGGTTTTATGTTCTTCAACAGAGGTTTCCAGCTCGCCAACTTCAAGTCTTAGTTCCTAACACATTGTTTCGCCAAACAGCGTTCTTAACTTTCCTTGTTTTTTTCTGCCCGTCTCGCACACTTCTTGGGGGCAGTTCGTTCGAAGCGAAGGCGCCGGCCCGTGCAAGCGACCCGGCGACATCTCACTTCGTTCCCCGGACCCGCGGCGCTCCCACAGTGCGGGCGAACAAGATCGCTTCGCTTCCCCCCTCGCGCCGCGACGACGTCCAACATGGACACTCTACAGAACGTGTTCCCGTACGTGCCGCCGGAGGCGCTGGAGCGAGTGGTGCGTATTGTGTGTGTTCTAGGAAATCCCGAAACGGCGTTGGGCGAACTGAGGGGACTCATGAACGATTGGTGCGCGATGCGTATGGACAGCTCGACATTTGCGACCAGAGCGTCGAAGCCGCGTCCGACTGGCTGCTGGAGAACGACTGGCACGACCTCATGGACGACGAAGCAGTGGAACAGGACGAGGATGCGGAGGCGGAAACGGCTGCGCCGAACGAAGGTGCGGAAGATGACGAAGCTGCGAATGGTGTCATTAACGGCCACATCGCGCATACCCAAGCTGCAGCTCGGGGGCGTGAAAATGGCCATGGCGTGGCGGTCGCCGCTGCGGCGGCAACCCGCAACTACATCTCGCGGGCCCTTTCCTCTGGATCGGTCGTATCCCCAGGATCCAATCACAGCGATCAACCAGGACTAACCATGGCCGTGTCGACTGCATCAGCAGCAGCTCATCCGGCGAACGGGCACTTTGGTGTTCCGGGTGCTGTGGCTGCTGATGGTGTAGGCACAGGTGGTGGATTTGCCTATCGGACCCCTCACCACCACCACGACCGCCTTGGGCGTCACCACCACCATCATCATCACCAGAGGGATGATGGCGCTGACCGCGAATACGATTCTGCCGGAGATCCCGATGCAGACAGTGAAGATGGCGAAGGTGAAGGCGAAGAAGAGGAGGACGATGAGGACGAAGACGACGAGGACGACGAAGATGACGAGGATGGTGACGGCAACTCGTTCTACGACTCTGGGGACGAGTCGTATTACCACGGCTCGCTGCCGCAGCTCACAAAGCGCGTGAAAGTCACTCGTGACCCCAAGATTACGGTCGTGGAGAGCAGCGAGTACTTCTGGGTGTCATTTGACGATCGCATTATCCCGAAGACCCTAATTGGTGCGTTAGGCGCCCAACCTCACGGTATTTGGAACGGGATCTCACTTCACGATGGTGTTGGTGCTGCAGAATTGCTGAACACAACGCTCACCAAATTGGCTCACAGTTCTGTCACACTGTTGAACAAATCCTCCAAGCACGTCACTGAGGTTCGTGGCACTTGAAGTGGGCGCTACAGCGCACAAGTTTCTGATTGGGCTTTTCTTTGTGTCTCCGAGTGCAGCAAGAAGCTCGCAAGCGCCTGAAATCGATCCTGGGCTATGCAGATGAAGCAATGCCCCAACAGCACATCTCAAGCGTTGAAAATCGTCTTCGTCCTGGAGGGATTCTTGGTCGGATATTGAACGGATCCCCACCGGATGCGACCTCCGATGAACAAGCTCACGCTGGTCAGAAAAGGAAGCGTGTGGATGAATCAACGACGACCTCACCCCAAGGATTTTTTGTGAGTCGGAATGCCTGTGCGTGTGCTCACATGGGCGCCATGACTAATGGCGATATTTGATTTAGGCTCACTTCTTCTCGATCAACGATCTGGACATGGTTTGGCGGTCAATCCTTCACGCACATCTCTTCAACGGACGCTTTGGCGACGTCGTTGAGTTCCACACGGCAGCATCCGGCATGTAAGTTCACCGTGGCCCATTTCTGACCTCGAAATCCCTTGACTGATTATAAACGAGATAGCAGATTCTCGAAGCGCGATTTTGACGAACTCATGCACATCTACACAAACCTGTCGTCGTCATCTCGGCCCGGGGCACTGAGCGCATCGCATCTTGCCGGACTTCGCTGTTGTTTACTGCTACCATGTGAAGCGTCCGAAGACGAGATTTTCCGCGTGGGCAAGCATCTCCACACGCTGCTGAAGATCCAGGGAAGTCTGTACTATCGCACGCTTGACGTCCAACTCGACGATGATGCTACCTGCAATCGCGACAACAACCCTGCCGACTTGCTAAACGAAGATGGAAAACTCAGTGAGGAATCGTTCCGCCGATTTGCGCGGTACAGAATCAAGAAAGAGGAGGTACGCGCTAAGTTATCTGCCTGCGAGTGGTTATGACCCGCTTACTCACTCGCTCTCGATCAATATTCGTGCGGGGACGTGGTAGGTGGAAGCCATTGAAAAAAGCGATAAAGAGGCGCTCGGTCCCGACCATTTCCTCGCGTACCAGCAGCAGCGCAAGGTCGACCATTGCCTCCAGCATCTGGAGAAGAGCGCATGGGTCCAGCGGCTTTCAGGCTGACCCCAACGATCTCAACGTCGATGTTCGCGACGGCAGGTGGCTCACCGTGCATCCCTGCAGCAGCAGATTAGTGTGTCCGCATGCGGTTCTGAAAATGATTCGCGTGCAACTGATTGGCTAATAAGATGGCTACGTTCAGTCCGTCCGGATAAACCTAATGGGGATGGGACGTATACTATTACCCACAACTTGTATAGCTTCCGGATACGTGATTGGGAGAGAGTGGCGATTAGGGCTGTGTTTTCAATCGACCCGCACCACCTACTCTCATTTCGGAACCGCTCTCTGGACGCTCTGTACGACTGTATGGCGTTCCGCCCCCGAGTTGTTGAACAAGGGGCCAAGTGACCGAGTGCGCCAAGACGACACGCGGGCGGTGGATGGGACAGAAGAGAGACCTCACCTCCAAGAACGAGGCGACGGCCTGGACTCCAGGGTGCTCCTGTGTGTGTGTGCCTCCTCCAGCACTCGAGCGCACGCGTGTGCTCAGCGCAACTGACCGATCGTCCCGTCGGCCGCGTCACCGCTGCGCCGGGAAGGCTCTGCCAGTCTCGTCCGTCTTGCGACACGGGAACCCGCCCGCGCGGCTCGGAGAAAGCTGGATTCCCGCCACCGCGCTCGCCAAACACCATACTCCGGATCCGTCCGGTGATCGGCACGCGTTCGCCCCAAAAGTGTTCTCCCCCTCGGCTGTGGTCGAGCCTCAACCGCGGAGGCAGGTTCGGAACCGGGATCCCAGAGCAGAGAGCGCGTTGTCGCCAGGTGGTGCGCCCCTCAGTTGACCCGCCACGCGGAGAACAGCCTGCTGTTCCAGAGGACGCGAGTGGAAGCGAGCGGAGCAGAGGGGAGAGGAGAGGAGGCTCAGACTGACACGGCGCGCGATGTTGGCGCGCGTGTACCACAAAAAGAAGAAGCGCCCATTGCTGCTGACCGAGGCCGGTGAAGGCGGCGGCGTCGAGTACCAGCAGCAACAAGGCGGCATGCCGCGGCCCACCATGCAGCACCAGCACCAGCAGCACCAGTACCCGTACGGAGGAGGCGACGCAGGAGGTTACGCGGTGCACTCCCCTCCGCTGCCGCCACCAAGGCAGTCGTCGCGTTCCCACTCGTCGCGGATATCCCGCGCGTTTGGCGGCGGAGGTGGCCACGACGAGCGGAGAGGCGGGCAGGACAAGGAGCGAAAGAAATCCGCTGGAGGGCTTGTGAAGAAAGTCTTCGGCGGAGGCAAGAAGAACCACGGCGGGGGAGACGCAGGCAATTACGGCAACTACGGGCCACCGGCGTATGGACCCGCAGGAGGACAAGCAGGAACAGGAGGCGTCATGTACAGCGACGACGATGAGTGTGAGTTTGACGACGACGGTGGCGAGTACGACGAGGAGGACGAGGAGCCGCAGGTTATGCGCCCGAGGCGGCGCTTTGTGCGCTCAGGGCTGACGACCTACGAGCAGATCATCTTGAAGAACTCGATGGGCCGCCGCTTCAGCCGCCGATCGTACATGCAGCCGTCCACCACGAGCGTCCCGAGTCCGTGCAAAGTCGACGGAAAGGATTTCCCAGGCGCCGCGTCCCCCGTGAAAGGTGTCGTTACGGTGGACAAGGAGAACTCACCCCTTGCTGGAAATGCGGACCCCGCGAGCGCCGAGAACTCTACTGGTAGGGGCATGTCCTCTCTCTCCAGCGCGCTGCAGGACGTCATCAACAGCCGCCCGACCGCGCTGAGGAGCGTCGTCGATCCGAGCGCAGCCCCGCCACGCGTGCAGCGAGCCTTCGTGGTGGAGCAGACGCCAGACGGCAACTACTTTGTGGCTTCCAAGCGCGTGCCGTCAGGACCTACCCGCCAGACAATGGATGATTCGTTCATTGGGATGAATCGCCAGCTGCACGACCAGTACGGCGTCGGCGCCGTCGTTGGTCCGCCTCATGCACAGCAGTACGGGCAGCCCAACTCCGGGAATCTAGGTCGCCGCTCGGAGATGGACTTCATGTATCGCCAGAAGTGGGGCACGACATCCGCATTGTCGGCTGCGTCCGGCTCGTCCGGCTCCACACCAGGCTCAGTGACGACTTCAGCCGCGTCGTTGTTGTCAATGAGCAAAGCTGGTGTTCGACGCCGTCTGAGTGGCGCTGAAGGTGCGCAGTTTGTGCCACTCGGTGGTGACAGCATCAGCACTGCCCCCACGGCCATGGCATCGGCTGCGCCGAGATTGCGGCGTTCGTCCAGTGCTAGCAAGATCGCGGAGGTGGCGCTCTCGAACCAAATGGGCACCATGTATGTGGATGAAACGCGAGGTCGGAGCCGTTCAAGATCGACGGATGGACTGATGCTACCGGTCATGCCTCTCCGGAAGGACAGCGCTGCGATCCTCCTTCAACGTGGGTCATTCGAAGACGTCGACGCGCTGCCCATGACCATGGACGATCTCATCGAGCGGAAGCCTTCGATCGACAAAGGTCCCATGACCATGGACGAGTTCATGTTTGACAAGCCCGCACCACCACCGCCTCCACCGATGCTGCAGCGAAAAGGTTCAAACGGAAAGTCCGGGCGAAGCAAGCGAGGAAGCAAACCCGACAAGGATGACGAAGATGAGGAAGACAACGTCATGAACCGATCCTTCCGGAACCTCAAGGACGTGGACGCGCTCAAGCGAAGTCGCTCACTAGAAGAGGAGAAGGTCGTCACTACCACCGAAGAGACGGAGACGGAAGAAGAGTACCCAGATTACGCTGAGGAACGGGCGACCGACGATCTCGGTAGTAGCTATGAGGACGAGTCCGCCGTGCGTACGAGCAACATTACTGACTTTCTGGGTGGTTTCAAGAGCCGCAACTCGATGAACCGCAACTCGTTGGCAGGCCGAAATTCGCTGGGTCGCAACTCGGTCGGCAAGAACGATTTCGTATCGCGAGCGGCGCGGTCACTTCGTAACAGCCGCAAGGTCGCGCTCGAGACGGCTAAGGTGTCTTCGGAGCTGTCACGTAAGCTTCGCGAGGCCCGAGCTCGTGTACCGCACGACCTGCGGGGCGATCCTCCCGCGCCGGCGAAGAAGCGAAGTGGCTTCCGTGGTCGTGACGGCAAGCGTGTGCGGTTCGACATGACGCGGTACGTGCGGGAGTTTGAGGTCATCGAACCGGAAGTGAGCGACGATGAAGTGCAGCGCTGGGCGCAGCGCGATAGCGAGCAGGACGACGAGGACGAGGACGACGAGGATGAGCACAGCACGGACGACGACAGTGCTGAGTTTGGCGTGCCCGTGCCTGGAGCTGTGCTGGCCGCCGCGATGACCGATGCGAACGCGTACTACTCCAACCCGGGGCTCAACTACACGTACCCGTCCCGGTTTTCGGTCGGTCGACAAAGCGCTCAGGAGGCGCGCCCGTCAGTTGGTCGTGCGAGCATCCAGGAGGATAAGCGTGTGTCTGTCGTGAGCCGTCGATCGAACGCGAACCAGTTTGAAGTGTTTATGTGAGCCTCCGGATGGCACGCTCGCCCACTTCCGACCTCGCGCGTCTTTGATCACGTTCAAGAAAGCTGCTATTTATCTGTTTGAGAGCCCCCTTCTGAAGAAAGCGAGTCGACCACAGCGAGGCCGGCACGCACATATACAAATCCAGCGCGTCCTGTACACATACATGCGCGCGGCCGACCGTCGACATCGCGCCAACGATCGGTGGGCTCAAGTGGGCACCTTCCCTAATTGCGAAATAATACTATAAATGTCGTTACCCGTTTGTGAAATTTGCGTTATATTTCACCTTTAGGAGTACATTACAGAATCACAACCCGGGTCGGGTCGAACACTCAAAACAGGTCAAGAACCCGGGTTCCGCGAGCTGATGGCTTCACGTCCCGCGTCGAGTGGAACAGAGCTTTTTGTTCCAATCGACGCGGTACGTCAGGTCACCTCCCCTCCGATCTCCTCCGCCCCCAAGCGGAGAACATTCTCCTCCGGCGCCAATGAGCGTCCGCGTGGCGCCCAACGCGATCTTCCGCTTCAAGCATGAGGCACCGACGGCCACGCAGGATGAGTCGCTCTGCGTGGCGCTTGTGGACGCGGTCCAGGCCACGATCGCCGCGATCACTGCCACGACCGGTGGCAGTGCCAGTGGCAGTGCCAGTGGTGCCGGTCTGGCGTCCGCCGATCCGTCCGCAGCATCCACGGACGGCGTACGCGCGCGGCTCCACTTGGATCCGCTGCTGCAGGACCGCGCGGCCCCACTGGGCCAATTCTCGGCGCGGGACCGCGCGTTCCTGGTGGCCGCGAGCGCGCAGCTGGCGCCGCCCGCGGACGTCCACACGGCCACGCGCGGCACCGTGTGGACCGCGCGCTGGTTCCCGCAGTACGCGGCCGCACTCCAGTTCGAGTGCGTCTCTGTGGACGCGCTCGCGCTCCGCGTGGTCGCGCTGGACGGCTGGGAGCGCGCGCTCCACTTCCCGCGGCCCGGCGAGTGCATCCACAGCGCCGTGGCCACCAAGCATGCGCTGATCCACTGCGGCCGCGTGGACGCCGCGCTGCGCGGCCACGTGCTCGCGGCGCTCGACCACAAGCTGGACGAGGCCGCCAAGCGCACGGGCAGCAGCCGCAGCGCCAACAACAAGAACGAGACCCCGGGCCACCAGAAGACGCCGCCGTTCCTCGCGGCCATGGTGCGCAACGCCGTGGACGCGGCCGTGACCAAGCAGGACGCGGGCGACCGCCACCTGCCGCGCGGCGGCATGACCGACGTGGGCAAGCACACGGGCGGCGAGGTGCGCGACACCTGCTGGCCGCTGGTCGCGGCCGCGCTGCGGCAGGCGCTGCCGGGCAACGCCGAGCTCTTCCCGCGGTTCGAGATCGCGCTCTTCTCGCGGTTGCTCAACGACGAGCTCGCGGGCGTGCGTACCGTGTTCGCCACGAGGGGCAACTTCCTGCCGCGCGCCAAGGCCGTCTCGGAGCCGCTCGACCGGTGCGTTCTCATGCTGGACGCGATCGCGCAGCGCATGCTGGCGCTGGGCGACCGCGGCTTTGACGGCGCTTCGTTGGAGGACAAGTGCCGCCAGTGGCGCCTCGACATCGACACGCTCGCGCAGAGCTGGAGTGACCTCCACAAGAGCTGCTTCCCCATGCCGACGCCACAGGGGCTGCGCACACTTCGTGACTCAGCGACGGCGACGTGGCCGGTCGAGGCGCCAGCCGTGGCCGATTTCTCCTCCACCAGCACCAACACGGCCGACGTCCGGAAGACTGTTCTCGCCACGGTGCTCCACTACGAGTTTGTCGAGCCAGCGTCGTGTACGACGGCCAGCATCCTGGAGGACTACAAGGTCGCCGATGCGTCGAAAGCGACGTCCAAGCAGCTAGCCTCGCTGCGCGCGATCGAGACGTTTCTCTATCGCGCGGCGACAGGGCTGCCCAAGAAAGCGAAGGGCAGCACGCTGACGCCGTATGGGTACTACCTCCTCGTTGACTGGTACAAGACCAACATGGTCGCTGTGACGAACCTGGCCAACTACGACGAGATCGCGCGCGTCAAGTTACAGAGCAAGTACTTGCTGCTTTCGTACATTGCGTTCAGCTTGTCGCACCTCCGGGCCTGCAACGATTTTCCCATCTTGAAAGAGTACAAGATCGCGCTGGACTGGCAGCGCCTGGACGTGTGCGTGCTGGACGAGGAGGCGGCCCGAAAGGCGCTGCTCGCAGTGGCGCACTACATCCGCTTGTTCAACAGCAACTGCTCTGGCCCGGCAGTATTCGACTTGGGCGACCACGAAAGCACGAGAAAGTTTGCGCGCCACATCGCTCCGACGATCGAGAGTCTCACCTCATCGTACGAGGAGATCACGCGCACGTGGGAGGAACACGTGGATGGACTGTGGAGCGCGATCCAGCGGCGTAAGACCGAAGTTTCACAGCACCGACGCGAGATGAAACAGTTTCAGGAGAGCATCGGACACTACCAGGCGCTGCTCGACGACGAGGTCGAGCGGCTCGAGGCACTACGCGACGAGGAAGGAGAGGAACGACCGAACCAATACATCACATGGGATGGTCGTGTTCGAAATGGCCCAGCGCCGGTGCAGAGCGACCTCACACGCGAGTACAAGAACAAACTTCGTTCGCTACAGAACGCGGTTGCCAACAAGCGTGCTGTCATAAAAAACTTGGTGGCCATGCCCGAGTTTGCTGTGAGCCCCCTCCCAGCGGAGCGCTTAGATGCGCTCGAAGTGCTCTTCTACCTTGAAATGCCGTTCAACATCGACATGGTCGCTGAGCTCTCTGGTCGCGCACAAAATGCGCTTGGCCCCGTGAGAAGCGCTGTCAAGTCACTCATCGGGAGATCGCCCTCGTGCGATACAGACTGGATGACTTACTTCCTCCAGCGCAAGGGAGCGTCCACCTTACAGCCGAAGGTCAAATACCTCACCGCGTATCCAGGAGTGCTCGAGCCACCCAAGAAATCGTACGGGCAAACAAGTATCGATCGCGTGGGCTCGCGGCAATCATTTGTGAAGTCTTGCGCCTGGTTTCCGGACGTCACCGGTACCGAGCTCATGTGGAGCGATTCGGACGGCACGTTTATCAATCCGTTTCTTATCAAGCATGAGCTGTCGCGCGCCCAGTTCACAGCATCCGTTCCAGTTGTCGACGGGGACGTCTCCAACTATCAGTGGATGAACAAGTACCCTGGTGGGCAAGACCGCTCGAATCTTCCATACGCGAAGGCCGACGACGCCGGTGAGGCCGTCAAAGACTTTCGAGCGTTCCTCTCTCTTGGTGCGATACGCGCGACACCGCTTCAGCAGATCCGCAAGATTTTCGCTGCCGTCCAAGACGACGCGGTCGACTGGTCGAAGCCACTAGTCGGTACGGTCGTGCGCCAAGCGCTCTTCCAGGTCGGTGAGCTGACAGATGTCACGATGCCCCAGATGCTGTGGCACTCCGACTTGTCCAAGCACACGTATATCTCAATCATTGTGTCTGCATTACGGGAGCTACTCAAGCGTGTTGGTGCATCGCCTCGTCGATGGAGCTCTGTACCACTTCTCGCCGACATCGTCGGGTTCGTGTGCGGTGTGACGTCGTCGGCCTTGGGGCTACGCGCTGAGCTTGCCCAAATCGCCCGTGTGTGGGCGGCAGAAGTTCGCGGCGAATGGCAGATTGGCGTTCCGCCTGCCGAGCAAGCCGAGTTGCGTGGGCGTGAGTGCCTCCTGTACGGGTATGCAATCTTGTGTTTTCGTCTAGGCCCTTCACTGAGCGCCGCTGACTGTCAAGCGCTTTGTGAGTTGGTTGTCCTTTTCCACAACTCACAGCTATTTGCCGGCGGCAGTTCTCTCTACGACACGATCCGCAAGACCGAACTGAGTGTCCAGGAAGTCATGGCCGACCGTGTGACCGAGCTCGTGCAATACGTGTCAAAACGCTCAAGTGAAATCCTGACGCCGGTGTGCCAGGCCGTGAATGCGCTCATTCCGTCCGACATGAGTTGGTCTCGTGTCGCGGTTAACTCGACGGTTGATGGTACCATACCTAGCTGTTTTGAGGCCACACACTGCACCACCGGGATTCACTACCTCGTCAACCTCTTCACTGGATCAGTGCTTTCCGATGGAGCCCCACCCGGCGGCCTGCCAAAGGAAGTACGGGTACTGCCCAAGTATGTCCAGCTTTTCGGCGACCAGGATTTCGAGGTGACGGCGTCCAAGCACGGCGTGTACGCCGCTGTACAGGCATTCCACGGGTATCTGTACCGGTTCCGTGTCATAGGCCAGGAGCTCATTGTCGAAGAGAGCCATCCAGCCGAGTACAACTCAGCATCCGGAGGCCTCCAGTTCTGCCGTCAAGCGTGGGTGACTCTGTTTGCCGCGCATTTTCCCGCTCGGCTCGTCGAACTGTATTCGCATTGGTATTGGCATCAACAGCGGTGCGTTCTGTTGCGTCCGAAGATGGCGACAAAGAAAGAGGTCTCGTTTGTAGTGAAGTTCACGGACGACAAGACTGCGCAGTGCTTCCAAGTGTCCCGAGTGGATCAGTCGCTCTCCCCGAAAGAGATCTTGGGGCGCATTGCCTCTCAAACATACAAGCACTTTATCGCCCCGGACGCTACATTGAAGCAAACACTCTGGAAGTTTGAACAAACCGAGTTCACACACTTTCTTCGAACCCCGTCGCCGTCGAACAAGATCGAGATTGAGTTGCCTCGCTATGGGCTTCGGTTCGTCCAGACCGCAAACGGCGCCACAATGAGCTCGGTGGAGTTTAGCGGGTACGTGTTGAGCCCCAACCAGCAGCTCAACGATCAGATGCCTCGGTTCCGTCGATATTTGGTGCTCGACAATGCAAGCGGCGACTGCACGAACTCGCGACGCAAGCTCCTGATCCCAGCTGGCTGTGTTGTGGAGTACGACGACGGCCTTGTTGGCACCAAGCTTCCCTCAGCTTCCTCGGCGACCATTGCAGTCAGCGTTTTCGATACCCACAACCGACTTGGACTCCTGACCGCCGAGTCCATGGAGTCAAGGCTGCAGCTTTCGTCGCTGTATACAGCGAGTGGGAACCTGGTGCTGTGGCCAGCGCTTCAGATGACAGGCGGTGAGGCAGCGATGGAGGTTTTACGAGGATGCCTACCGACTCGTCCATTCTCTCAAGAAGCCACTGAACATCTCCAGACGATCAAGAAATTCGGTAGTAGGCACACGCCTGCTCTCGCGCTGCTCGTGACGTTGCTACTCACCAAATCGCGTCGCCTCCAGTTTCTGTTCAATCATTCTCAGGGAGAGCAAAGTACTACTACCCCTACGGCAGGCAGTGGGCAAGACTGTAATGACGAGTTCGACGAGATGGCAATGATAGCGTGCTCGTCTTTCCCTGAAAACGTGCTACGCCGTGGGATTACGGTAGCTGAGGAATGGGATCTCCTTGGGCCGTCATCGATACACCATCTCTCACAAGAAGTCTACCGCCGGTCCACGAGCGCGCCCATTGAGCTAGTGGCGATCCCTGTGGAGCTCGACTTTGTGCACCAAGAAGAAGAAAAGCTCCGGCAGCTGCTGAGCGTCTCCAAGGTCGCCAAACCCCACGAGGCTACAAACTTCCCGTTGTCGGAACGTGGGTCGAACAAAACGAGCACAGGCATGATGGCGGAGCTGAAGGACAGTTGGCGCGTCCATCACGAACACCCAGACGGAGCGCTACGAGAGTCGCTTGCTCACGTGAAGACCGTCGTGCGCGCGAGCCTCGATCGTGTCACAGGGAAGCGGATGCTGCTACTCAAGTATCTCCAGGATGGCGTAGCGTCGACCCGAGCGGGGTGGAGGGAGCGTCTTCTAACAAGAGTCAACCGCGCCCCAACCCTAACAATCGCGGACATCGCTCGCTCGGTGCTGGACGATGAAGTGCTGCTCCACTTTGCCGCGACGTTCAGTACATCCAGTCGTGCTCGCTTCAAGAAGGCGGCGCTGCTCTTCTTGCAGTTGTGTGTGCTCGAAGACAAGCTCGATCGTATCCTCAGTAGAGCGGATGCCAAGCCCCCTCCGCCGGTGGAGTATTTTGTGGAAGAGCTCGCGAGCGTTCGCATGTGGAAACCTGCCGAGCACCCGTACTGGCTAGTATTTGAGATGGAAGGACAATTGCAGATCCGACCGGAGCAGTACATCATCGCGCGCCACCTGATTGACAACCCGGGTAGTATCTCGCAGCTGAACATGGGGCGAGGCAAGACGCGCGTGATCCTGCCCATGCTCTTTTTGTACTACAGATACAACGAGACGGGTCGGGTTGTGCGCAGCCACTTTCTGTCGCCACTGCTCAGTGAGACGCGTCAGTTCATGCACCGTGTGCTCTCCTCCGGCATGCTCCGACTACCGTTTGTGGAGCTGCCGTTTCATCGAGGCGTGGAGATTGGCTTGAGAGAGGTGCTGCTGATGCGCGAGGCGGTCGACGAGGTAAAGCAGAACGGCGGCTTCTTAATCATGGCCCCCGAGCACCGACTCTCGCTCGAGCTGAAGCGCCAGGAGCTCAAAAACTCGGAGGTTGAGCGCAAAGATGCCATTTGCGAGGCGCTTGATGCGCTCATGGATCCAGCCCAGTACATCGACATCTTTGATGAGAGTGATGCGCTGCTGCACCACAAGTACCACCTCGTATACGCTGTGGGAACGCCGGCAGTCCTGGATGGCGGATCAGCACGTTGGCTCGGCGCGCAGGCGTTGTTACGAGTGCTCATGAGCTCCAAGAGTACTCGCGTCGCCGAAGTGCTGAAGTATTCACCCGACCTGTACTGCGTGCAGCATGAGTACGCCGAGCGCCGGGGAGCTTACAATGGCTTCCGAATGAACGCAGCGATTGAAGCCACGAAGAAGAGCCGCACAGCGCTGAAGAAGGCTCTGTTGGAAGATCTCATCGACCAGGCGCCCTTCGAGATGACGTGGCTTCAGACTTTTGCGAGCCGGAACCTGACGACCCGCGCCTTGCTTATTCAAGCCATTTGTGACGGCAGTGTGGCAGCAGACGCCGTGCTCAAGCTCATATCCTCGGGGATTGAGACTGCCAAACCCCAGCTACTCGCGCTTCGTGGACTGCTCGCGTACGGCGTGCTCGAGAGCTGTCTGGAAAAACGAAATCGAGTCACGTTTGGGCTTCCCGACCCGGGCACGCGCGCCAAGTCTCTGGCGATCCCCTTCACGGCCGCCGACTTGCCTGCCGAGCGGTCCGAGTTCAGCCACCCGGACGTGAGTATCCTGCTCACGCTCTTGGCCTACTATCACTCCGGACTCACAGACAAAGACATCCACAAGGCCTTCGATGTGCTCTTGCGGCTCGACTACTCGGAGAGGAACCGATACTATGACGAGTGGTTCCAGTCCATTGAGGCCAAGGTCGAGGCCCGCCACCGCGTGATGCTGAGCAAACTCGACCACATCAGTCTCGACAACGCCTTCCAGTTCTCGATCGTCTGTGACGCGTACCGGTACTCGACAGAGTTCATTAACTTCTTCTTGAACCGCCTTGTGTTCCCTCGCGACACAAAGCAGTATCCGGAGCGGCTATCGCGGAGCGCGTGGGATCTTGTTCGGGGTCCCCGGAACATCGGCTTCTCGGGCACGAACGACACGCATCGCTTGCTCCCGGTTGCCGTAACCCAACGCGAACCGGACGAGCCGTCGTTGCGCGGCACGAACGGCAAAATGATCGATCTTTTGCTGACCTCCACGATCGGCTACGTGCTGCTAGAAGACAAAAAACGAACCACGCAAACTGGAGGAGAAGCCGCCACGGAAGGCCCCTCAAGGTCCATGTGGCAGCTCCTACTACTCCAGGCGCTCGAGAAAAGGTGTCTAGCGATTATCGACACTGGTGCGCTCCTTGCGGGCGTCGCGATCGACGCAGCTGCAGAGTTTCTGATCCAAGAACCTTCGTTTAGTGCCGCCGGTGTGACCTACTACGACACGCGCAAAGAGTACGACTGTTGGGTCGTGCTCGAGAGGGACCGCCAAGTATTGCGGCCTCTCAAGACGTCGTCACTCCACGAACGCGACACGTTCGTGATCTTCGACGAGGCGCGTTCGCGCGGCTCGGACATGAAGCTGCGCGCGGACGCGATCGCGATGCTGACGCTCGGACCCAACATCACCAAGGACAAGTTGATGCAGGGCGCCGGGCGCATGCGTCAGCTCGGGCGCAACCAGCAGCTTTGGCTCACGAGCACCGTGGAGGTGCGAAATAGCGTCTTGCAGCTCGCCTCGACGTCGTCGTCATCGAAGGCCAAGTCGAGCAACGAAGGGGAGCTCAAACTCGTCGACGGTCTGAGCTGGGTGATGGAGAATACACAACAACAGTGTACGCTCGGACTGCTCGAGTGGGCGCAGAACGGGATCCAGTTTTGCGCCAAGGACATCGACCCCGCGAACGAGCTGCAGGCCGAGGACTGGACGCTCGTGAGCCAGTACGACAGCGCGCAGACCGATGAGCTCATCTACGACATCGTGCGCCAGCGCCTCGATCTCGTGGTTGACCGCAACGCCGAGACAATCGAGGCTCAGTCCAAGCAGCGCAGCGACCAGGTTGAGCGTGTCTTCGACCGCATCGATGACCGCGCGTTCACGTACGGCTACGAAGACGAAGTGCACGTGAGTTCGTACGGCGAAGAGTGCGAGCGCGAGCTGCAAGTCGAGGAAGAAGAGGAGGTCCACTCGGAGGAAAAGGCTCCGTCGGTTCTGCCGGTGGCCGAAGTCGCGTGGGACGCGTCCAGCATTTTCAAGGCCAAGTCCGCGATCGAGCTCGTCGCCAAGGGCGTGGTTATCTCCAATCTGCGCGACGCCGCGCTGCAGTGGATGCATCCGAAAAGTTGTGCGACTAATATCGCGTGGGCGCTCGCGAACGTGTATGCGACGTCCAACTTTTGGACGACGGTCAAGCCACCGGCGCTTGGCGCCTCGGCCAAACAGACCACGAACGGCACGAGCTACCTGCGCATGTTCGACGTGCTCGTCGTGTTCAAGGACCGTTCGGTGCTCGCGCTCACGGATCTCGAGGCCGACGCGCTGCTCCGCGCGATCGCGACAACACCGTCGCAGACGCGCCACTTTTGCGTCGTGCAGCTCACCTTCGCGTGCCGTGCGGTCGCCTCGTTCGGCTCGCTGGCCTCGCTGCAGTTCGTACCAATGTCGGTAGCGTCAAACACGTTCTCTGCCGGCCGCGGCGACGCCATCCCCACGCACGCGCTCGTGGCGTGCTGCCTGCTCAACGGCGACACACAGTTCGAGACCATGAGCCAGGACCAGCTCGTTCGGGAGACTCTCAAGCAGCTGCTACATCACCTGAGGCTGCGCGAGCTGCACCTCCAGGCGTTTATTGAAGCGCGGCGCTTCCCGCAGCGCTGGACGCGCTCGCTTCTCCACCACGTCGCCAAAGAAATGGACCTGCGCGACCTCCAATAACACCCACTCGCTTTTTCCACATCATGTGATATTGGGTGTAGCCATATCGTCGATCACAATGGATCCAACTCCCTTCAACACCCTATATTTGTGTTTTTGGATTATTGGAGGATTGCCGCTCGAAAATCCATGTCAATTCTGAATCTCCACCACACACGCGGATAATGGTGCAAGTGACGCTGCTTCCGGCGCTGCTGCGGCGCGCGGGCGGCGTCTCCGGCGGCGCTTCCGCCCCGTCTCAGCTTCCCCACGTCATGGCGGTCAGTGCGGTGTGCGGCGTGGCGCCCGTGTGGCTCCAGAGCGCGCGCCACATGGGCCGCGGGCCGACCATCCAGGGCAAGAAGAACGCCACCGACGCGGTGCGTGGAAAGAGACCGCTTTGTCGTGGCGCCATTTTGTACTGCTGTCATGACAGATAGACTCAATGGGTGTGTGTGTGTGTGTACGTATGCCATAGAAACGCACGGCGATGAACCACAAGCTCGCGCACGAGCTCGCGATCGTGTCCAAGATGGTGCAGGGCGACAAGGAGAACGTGGTACGTTTGCCATACGAACACTACCATCCACCGTATGTACGACTTCCGCAACAGAGCTAATGCGTCGGTGGGATGCTGTCACTGTACTACAGCGTCTGCAGTCGGTGATCTCCAAGGCCAAGGCCGCCAACATGCCCAAAGACAAGATCGACGCGGCCATCAAGCGCGGCGTCGACAGCAAGGACGCCATGAACGCCGAGTCGGTGCTTTACGAGGCCTCCGGCCCGGGCGGCAGCGCGCTCATGGTGCGTTTCCTGATTCGTATCGTGCCCGGAGTGGAAATGGGGATCCCGCGTATCTCAGTAAATCGTGGTCTACTTAGATTGAGACGCTGACTGACAACAAGCGCCGCACGGCGCCGGCGCTGCGCCACATCCTGGGCAAGCACAACGGCTCGCTGGGCACGAACGGCTCGGTCGCGTGGATGTTCGAGCGCAAAGGATACCTCGAGATTGAGCTGGCCAAGGCCGCGACGCCCATTGACGATGAGGACGCGCTCATGGAGATCGCCGTACGTTTGTGGATACGGGAGAACGAGGGGGATTCTCTTGATCATGCCATTACTGTGGTGTTCGTGTCTGTGCACAGCTGGAGGCCGGTGCCGACGACCTCGAAACGCGCGACGGCATCGCCCAGGTGACGTGCGAGCCCACGGAGCTCGCGCAAGTGCGTGACGCATTCACAGCCGCGGGCCTCGAGCCGTCGATCGTCGAGCTGATTTTCAACCCGAAGGAGTTTATCGATCTGCCTGAGGAGCAGGCGGCTTCGTTCGAGAAGCTCCTCGACGCGCTCAACGACAACGAGGACGTGAACCAGGTCCATCACAACGTGAACGAATGAAGTACCTAGTAGTATGGAGACGAGACCACGGACAGAGCCCGCGATCGAAGATTCAACAACAACGTCTGGCGTGGTGGGTGCGTCCTCTTGTTGATAAGGAACTGAGTGGCTGCGTGTTGCTGTGTGATGCGCGAGTTTCTGTCCGCGTTGTGTACACAAGCCATACGCTCCAAGAGGTCCGTTTATTTGGCCTCCTTCTCACCTGCCTCCCTAAAAATATCAGACATACTGCCTGGTGGAAGGTCTCTATCAGCACGCACATTTGTATATGGAAATCGACCGCCTCACACATATCGACAGATTGACCGCGCGTTGTCTTGGTCCATGGATCTTCCGCTGGCACCATCAGCGTCGTCCCGCCCGACGTCCGCCCGCGGCGTACCGCTCACGCTCGCTGAGCGCGTGGCCATCTACTGCCACCAGTCGACCGCTGCGAACAATGCCGCTGTACTGCGCAGCGTGGCCAAGCCCACAGCCAACGAGATCGCCGAGTTTCTGCAGCAAAGTAGTGCGGAAGGCAACGTCGTGTATGAAGATCCGGCGCTTGTGCGGCTGCTGCTGACCGACAGTGACTACGACACTGTGTGCCGCGAGACGCTGCGCCTCCAGGACGCGATCGCGTGGCATGCAAAGCACGCTTCCCATCGCAAGCAAGCCTCAACGTCATCGCTTCACTTGCTTTTGTTATCAGCGCATGTGTTTACGGACGAAGAGCTCCGCGCGGCCCACGACCTGGCCACGTCTCGAGGGATGGACGACGTGCTTCAATTGTTCCCAGGGAGCGACACCGATGTAACAGCAGATCGCACCGCAAGTACACCTCCACCGTTCGAAGAGATCATGTTGCAGCACCCGACTGAGCGGTCCGCACCTGGCAACGCTGCTGAAGACAGTTTAGTGGCAACCGATTTGACGCCTGCGCGTCTGGAAGTTTCGCTCGACGCATCACAAACGTCGGAGACCGATCTCGTACAACGTGAGGACTCTCACAGTTTTGACGCCGTAGTCAACGTCAAGGTATCGACGTCTCAGAACGATCTCGTTCCCCAGAACAGCAACAGTAGCAGCATGATGCCAGAACCAACACATCCCATCTTGTTGTCGAGCTGTCCAAGTGCGATCTCCATCCAGGGCGCATCGGCAACAAAAGTCGACGGTCAGGAGCCATCACAGTCCAAGTCCCACGAGTGCGTCGTTGGAGTCACCGAACAACCCACACGACCATGCGAAGACAAGCCCAGCGCTCATGAAGTGGAAGGTAGAGAAGGAGAAGAACGCTCGCCCCCGTTAGTGGATTCGTCTGTTGAACACTGTCGAGTCAACGCGACGAGAGAGTGTGCCGAGCGCACGGTAGAAGCGACGATCTCAACAGCGGTCGACCAGAGTGTACAGCAACATCTCTCGATGCAGCATGACGATATCCCAGTAGATCAAGGGGAGACTGAGGTTGGGTTGTTTTCTGAGGGTGGGTCTGGGGAGCAGGCACTGCCTCCCCCTGATCCAGAATCGATCGATGTCGTTCCAGAGCCAGTTCTTGAATCCGCGCAAACTTCTTCACCGGAGTCGGTGTCAGGTATCGAGTCGATCATGCGTACATTGGATGCTGATCTGTTGGATGATGGAAGCGCAGACCAGGAGGACTTCGTGTTCGGGGAAGATGCGATGCTACTCGGTGAACTCCCGGTGACCACGCCTGTGGAGCTCGAAACGCACCTGACCACCATCCCGCCTTCAAGCGACCCTGTCGAAGCCACAATTGAAACCAACGAGGACGTGAGGACTGTGCCCGCTGCTGGCAGTCCAGCACAGACAGCGTCCTTCAAAGTAGGGGACGCGATTGAGGCTCGGTATAAAGGTACCGTTCACTTCTTCCCGGGAACGATAGTGGCTGTGCATGGCGCTGAAGGAACATTCGACGTATCGTACAAGGACGGAGACGCCGAGACCCACGTGCGTGGTGATTTGATTCGATACCCAACAGCTCCATCGCCTCGGAGTTTATCAGCGCGGTTTGCCACAAGCGAAGATTCCACTTCGGGTCGAATATCTCAAACTCCATCTGAACCGGTGTTTCTTGTGGGAGACGCCGTGGAAGCGCGGTACGGCGGCTTGGACAAGCACTTCCCTGGCGAAATCGCCGTTGTGCTTGGCGGGGGCCGGTACGAGGTGAGGTATGCCGACGGAGACTATGAAGGCGACGTGCGCGCTGAGCATATCCGACCGTTGACGGTGATGGAGAGTACACAAGATCCGGCCTACGGTGGTGTCACGGCTGATAAGGCTACGCTTCTCGGCACAAACGTCTCTAATAATGTGGCAGTGTGTATCAAGCCACGAAGCTCTGTTAATCAAACTGCGACGATAGAGTCGGTAAAGCCACCAAGTCCAGGTCAGGCAAAGATAACTGAGCCACAAGCGTCTTCAGTTTCGATTGTGACGACATCCACTCCAGAGCAACAAGACATGACAGAATTTATCGATATACAAGCAGCCTCTCTCTTTCAAGAGACGAACGAATCGGGCCACTGTGCGGTTAGCAAGGCAGAGAACCATGATTCCAAGGAGCAATCCAATCCTCCCCAGCAGTTACAAAAATCGGGATCGACAAGAGACACAGGCAATCGACCTCGCGTAGTGAAGAGTTTGACGGACGGGGGCAAGTCACTACGACCGGCCCCAAGCGCAGCGCCACTTGATGATCAAGCCGGGGACGCCGACAGTATCGCGACATTGACTCGAAACCCTGTCCAGCGCAGGAGCAGCAAGCGGGATGACGCTGACATTGTGGAACAGTCAGAACTACGGCGCCCAGTGTCCAGAACGAACAGCAAAACCAAATCACGACCGTGTATGACGCCCCGAAACTCTGTCGCGGATCCCGCTGAACGCGCACTGGAAACTGTGAAAAAGGCAGTCGTCGATGAAACTACACGCGTGGTGCCGTTCAGCCAGAAGAGTTATCGAACGATGCAAGAGCGGCAGGTGACGCTCGCGAGTGACGACTCTCCGACGATTGCCTCGGCGCGGGCGCTTCTCGGCAATGACGCTGAAAGTGAAGAAGACAGTGATCTCCCTGTAAACATACCAACTGATCTGTCGGATGATGATGACGACGACGCCCTTAGCGTCGATCAAATCCTGCGTGTAACAGAGCAAATTGGCCGCTCAACGCCAAGGGTGGAGCCTGTAGGAACAGCACGAGTGCCCGTGGACAGTCCTCAACGAAATGCAGAGACAAAACCGAAGGTATCCGCCAAGAAGAAAAAGAAACCAGCACATACCGAGCAGGTTCCAACTGTGCCCGAATTGTCAGCCTCAACCCTTCGATACCTCTCCCCCCAGCCAAGGAGTACACCGGTCACCGCAAGAGCGCAGCGCCCCAAGACGAATGCTCAACAAACGATCACACCGCGCGCCGCGACTGCGAGCCAGCGCGGACGAGTGGCTTCCGGCAGAGCCGAGAAGGAGCCGACTTGCGTCTCATGGAAAGAGCTTGAAGAGTGGAAGAATGTTGATGCCATCCTCAACCGCAAGCGCCGCGTCGTGCACAATGGACAGGTCGAGGGCAGTGACGTGCCCTGGGGCGAGGAGTTCGCTGCCATCCAATCGCTCAAGCGATTTGCGGTGCAGTACCCGGATGTGCTGCGCGAACACATGTACGTGGTTTGGTCTCCTGGTCAATAGTGGATAGCGTAGGAGGCGCTCACGGTGATATCATGGTCAGTGAGAGCCAGCTCGCCGAGGTCGTGAACTCGGACAGCGTCGGGGCCGCAGCTAGTCGACCTATGACGACCAAGGCAACGTCAGCAGCACGCGATGCGCTCTACCTCGTCAAGGACCTGGCGTTTCTCCTGCGCCACCGACTCGCTCCCTTTTTCGGTATGCCTCTATAACCACCCGGTGTTGAGTCGGACTTCTTCACTTACCAAACCTGCGTCACCTAGATTCAATCCTGCCGGTCGTTTTTCCGGCAGTGTTCCACTCGCAGAAGCGGTACCTGTGCGACACGGCCTATGACGTGCTCGAAGCACTCGTGACGCACTGCAGTAGCCGCAAGCTCGTTGTCGCTCTGCTCAAGCAGGCACTACGCTTCCCGCGAGACGACCTGCGGCTCGTGAACCTGGTGCGTTGCTGTGAGGAGTCTGCTTCCTTCGCCTGTCGTCCCCGTGGTTTTGACAAATGCCCTGTGCTGTACTACGAGTAGACTTGTCTGTATGTCGAAAAATGCCTCGCAACGCTGAGCGTGGCCGCTGTCGAAGACCTGGTGGCGCGGTGCGCTGGCGCCGTGCTCGACGCGGTCGCTGAGCTGCTCACGTGCAAGTCGGCGGCTTGCCAGAGCGCACTGCAGAAGAGCCTGCTCGTGCTGCAGGACACTGTGGGGGTACGTCCTTGCTCGTCGGGGTGGTAAGGGCTGCGGCCGCGAGGCTCACTTCTCCGTGTGGTGTTGGTTTGTGCATTTATAGGAGGACGCGATGCAGAACGTGCTCGCAGACCACCTCGTGGGCAACGCGCTGACGCTGGTGCGCCGGCACGTTGCGTTGGCCGAGACGGCAGCCCGCGGCCTCAACAAATCGCCCTCGGCGAGTCCCAAGAAGCATTCACTGCAACACGGGCAGCACGGCGCCACACCTGCCAAGCAGGCGGCTGCACTCGCTGCCGCGGCGAGCGGGAGTGGCAGTGTGAGTATCCTGCAGCGTATGCTCGCACAGAGACAAAACCGAGTCGTTCCCGCTCCCGAGTGAATATTCAAGACAATCAAGACAATTGCGTGAGTGAAGAACATCGAGATTGACTGAGGGATATCACACCGAGCCATACAAAACTGCCTACGTGATTACACGACAGCCCGCCAGATCTCATGACCCTCCATCTTTATGGCGTTGGCAACGCGACCGCTTCACGCTGCGCAAGCCAGTTGGCAAGGATACTACGGTCACGGTCGAGCTGCTTGCCGCGGAGACGCACGGTCTCGAGCGCCATGTCGAGGCGACGCTTAAAGCTCGACGTATCCTTGTCGCTGAAGAACTTTTCAACTTCGTCGGCGTCGGACACGCGCTGAAAATTCGTGATCACGACACCGAAGAGCACGCCCGTCATCATGGGCGCGAAGCGACCCGCAATCGAGTCATAGTTGGCTTTGAGGTATTCCCACACGAGCCGCACGCCGCTGGCCGTGGACGCGACTCCCGCCAACACGTAGACGGTCTGCACAAAGTCGAAATCGCGGTTCGACAGTGCCCAGTCCAACAACTCGCGCCGCACTTCGACGTCAACAACGGAGCCCATACCCAGCAACAGATCCTGCTTCTCCTCCGGAAGATCACTCGTCGCGAAGAGCTCCTTCAGCTGCTCCACAACCGCACGCGACTCCTCCTTAGGCACGTTCTTGGCGTGGATACGCAGGACAGTGCCGCGCAGGTCGGCCGCAAACGCCGTCTTGTCGCCGGACGCGTACTTGGCGAAGCGCTTGTGGGCCTCAGCAATTGTGGCCGGATCATTAGCGCTACCCAAACGGCCGATTGTCATGGCGCGGAAGTCCGCCGTGTTGCTGTTCACCTTGTCTTCCTCGGTCGGCTCCCATGTGAGACGCTCCATCACCGACGCGAACAGCTCGCGCGTGTACGCCTGGAACTGCGGGTAGAACGGCTCCTCCTGGAACATCGACACATACTTCGTTACGTATCGCGAGATCACTTTCCAGCACAAATACTCGGACTCTTCGGCGTACGCCGATGTCAAATCGAACGCATCTGCCACCGACAGTACCCCAGACGTCGCAAAGATGAACGCACTGTTCAGCAAGCTCAAGCGGTCCACAACCGACAGTTCTCCAGTCTTGATGGGCTCCTGCAGCTGCTTCCACACCGCCGGTGGGTAGTTGACCAAGTAGTAGTTGGATTGGTTCGGGTTGAGCTTAAACCAGGAGACGCCCTCAGGAACAGCGCTGCGCAGAAGACTGTTGATGTCGTCACTCGCCGGCAACGGTGTTGCCTTGGTGGATTCGGCCAACTTGGTGTGGGCGTCCCAGATACCAACACGCTGAACACTGGTAGGCTCCTTCGATGTGATGAGCGTCAGCGGCACGTCCCACAGCGTCGCATCATCCTTCTTCTGGTCAAAGTCGCTGAAGAAACGCTCCTGCTTGATGCTCAATCCCTGTTCAGGCGAAATGTCCACCGTGACAAGCGGGTATCCCGTCTGCTTGGTCCACGAGTTGGCCATCTTGGTGATCTTCACGCCCGAGACGTCTTCCAGCGCATCCCACAGGTCCTCGGTCTTGGTGTTCTTGTAGCTGTACTTGACGAGGTAGTTGTGGACGCCCTGGTAGAAGACGTCACGGCCGAGGTAGTCCGAGAGCATGCGGACGACGCTGGCGCCCTTTTCATATGAGATCGCGTCGAAAATTTCGGTGACCTCCTTCGGGTGGTGGACTTCGACCTCGATTGGGTGTGATGTCACCAATGCATCTTCAGAGAACGCAGATCCCATCATCACTTCCTGCACGAACGTCTCCCAGACCTTCCACTCCGGGAACAGCGCGTTGACGGCGTCGAACTCCATGTACTGCGCGAAACCCTCGTTGAGCCAGAGTCCCGTCCACCAGTCCATCGTGACCAGGTTGCCAAACCACTGGTGCGAGAGCTCGTGGCATACGACGCGCGCGACACGGACAAGGAGCTCTTGAGTGGTACGGCTCTCATCCACCAGCAATGCCGTCTCACCGTACGTCACGAGACCCCAGTTCTCCATAGCGCCTGGGTACCCACGGATAGAGACCATGTCCAGCTTCTCCAACGGGTACGGGATGCCAAACTGCTTGGTGAAAAACGACAGCGCGCGCGTACCCACGTCCAAAGAGAAGCGAGCGCGCTCCGACTTGCCCGGCGGAGTGTACACGTTCACCACCACGCCCTCGTCGCTCTTGCCCGTCAACACATCAAACTCACCGACCGCCATCGCCACGATGTACGTCGACATCACTGGCGTCTCCGCAAACTTCCAGTACTTCTCCTCGGCCGAGTCGGTGCGCGACTGCTTGCGGAACTGCGCGTTCTTCTTGGGACGCACCTCGGTCTCCACGACGTGCATGTTGGAGAGCGCCGTGAGGCTGGCGTCCGTGACCATGGAGATGTTGAAGCGCGCCTTGATCGCGGGCTCGTCCCAGCAGACAAACGCACGGCGCGCGTCGCAGGCCTCGAACTGCGTGACCGCGAGCGGACGCTTGTCGCCGTCGACGTCGTAGTCGGAGCGGTAGAAGCCGTGCATCTTGTCGTTGAGGAAGCCGTGGAAGCGCATGGAGAGCGTGACGGTGGCGCCGACGGGGAGCGCCTCGGCAAAGTGGAAGGTCACGGTCTCGTCGTCCGGGACGAACTGGAGCTGCGTGCACGGCAGCTTCTTGGTGGTCGCGGTCTCCTCGCCCTCGGCCGTCACGGGCACCTCGACCGCCACGTCGAAGACGCAGAGCTCGATGGCGTGGCAGACGATGGAGGTCGTGGCCTCCTGGACCGTGAGCTCGACGCGCTCGGAGGCCTCGAAGCGGAAGTTCATGAGGTCGATGACATCGTAGTCGATGAAGTACTGTAGGCAGAGCAAACAGAAATGTCAGTCATGGAATTCAACACTTGATGGCGCACAGAGAGAGTGGGGAGAGGGCTTCTAACATACCTTTTGCGGCACGACGTTGGTGGGCAGGCGCGCGTAGGTGGGCTTCTCGGCGGTGGAGCAGCAGCCGGCGGTCATGGTGGCCGAGGTTGGGTCGAGGCTTCCTTCCTGGGGTTATTCAAGTCGGCTTGAACGCGGCGCTTCTTGGCTTGTGTGCCGCGTGTCAAAATGTCGAGTGCGAGCCACAAGCTGGAGCGCTGTGGCGCTGAAGGTACCTGGAAGGGAGAGGGAATGCCCTTTTTCCAGGCGTGCCTGTCTTCTTGTGCAGCATGGGCAGTAAACGATACTGTATAAACGAGTGACTCGTTTATATCGATACCCATCAGTTTCGGATTGATTGATGATCCTCATCTTTTGGCTTCGATAACGCATATCCCTTGGATTGACAATAACTGGTCTCGTTGACACAGTCATTCATCGCAATCATTCCGTCCTGGATACTGGCTGAATGATTGCTTGAAGTGGCTTCAAATGGATTCTGGCGCGTGGACTGTCCACCGCTGAGCAGTCTCCACACCGTGGTCTGTTCTCTGGCGATGGCGTTTGTTCGATGCGTCTCTCCCGTGTTCGTCGCCGCGTGGACCTGACCATCTCAGCCTTCGTCGGCATCCAGTGTGGCCCTGCCGTTCGGCTCGCTCGGCTCGTTTGACCTCTGCTGGCCTGTGATGGATGGGCAGCGACCTCATTGAACTTGAAGCGACACTGACAATGAGGAGGAATCCAACTCCGAGGACCTCGAGGGAGACCAGAGAACACTGCGCTTTGTGTAGACTGGAGTGGCAGTGCGGAACGTACACGAACCTGGGTAAAGAGGCTCGACGAGAGAGTTGCCGTGCGAGTGAAGCCACGGCCCATACATGTAACCGACTCTGTGGGGCCACGCATACCACACACAATACGCTACTCAATCCTGTTAAACTCATCGGTATTCTTTCGTTCATTCAAGGTATTGGTCTTACACGGTGGTCCACACTCACCTTCATGTTCCCGCGAAGCCACCTCCTCCAACATACACGCATCGATCAGATTCTGGATCCGATCGATCCAATCAGGGCGTCGCCGTGAGCTGGCGCTGCGCGAGCCAGTCGGCCAGCACGCCGCTGTCGCGCTCGAACTGCTTGCTGCGCAGCCGCACGCTCTCGAGCGCGCCGTCGAGGCGGCGCTTGTAGCCCGAGATGTCCTTGGTGCTCGTGAACTTCTCGACCTCGTCGGCCTCGGACGCGCGCTGAAAGCGGCTCACCGTCATGCCGACGAGCACGCCCGTCAGCATGGGCGAGAAGCGTCCCAGCAGCTCGTCGTAGTTCGCCTTGATGTGGTCCCACACGAGGTGCACGCCGCTGGGCGTCGAGCACAAACCGGCCAGTGTGTACAGCACCTCCATCGGCTGGAACGCCTCGTTCTTCAGCGCCCACTCGAGCACTTCGCGCTTCACGTCCGCGTCGGCGACACAGCCCATCGTGAGCAGGAAGTCGTGCTTCTCCTCCTCCAGGTCACTCGTCGCGAACAAGTCCTTGAGCTGCTGCACCACCTCACGGGCCGCGTCGCCGCGGGTGTTCTTGGCGTGGATGCGCAGGACAGTGCCGCGCAGGTCGGCGGCGAACGCCGTCTTGTCGCCAGCGGCGAACAGTGCGAAGCGCTTGTGGGCCTCCGCGATCGTGGCCTCGTGGCCGGCGTCACCGAGGCGCGCGATCGTCACGGCGCGGAAGTCCGCCGTGTTGCTGTTCACTTTGTCTTCCTCGGTCGGCTCCCATGTGAGGCGCTTCATCACCGAAGCGAACAGCTCGCGCGTGTACGCCTGGAACTGCGGGTAGAACGGCTCCTCCTCGAACATACCGGCGTACTTGGAGTTGTAGTTGGCAATGACCTTCCAGCAGAGGTACTCGGGCTCGTCGGCGTAGGCGGACGTGAAGTCGAACGCATCGGCGACGGAGACCACGCCCGAGGTCGCCAGCGTGAACACGCTGCTCACGAGGCTCAGGCGGTTGACCACGGACAGCGCGCGCGCCTTGATAGGTTCCTGCAGCTGCTTCCACACGGCCGGCGGGTAGCTCACCAGGTAGAAGTTGGACTGGTTCGGGTTGAGCACGAACCACGCCTCGCCGGTCGGCAAAGCCGCACGCAGGCTCTCACTGATGGCGCCACTCGCCACGAGGGGCGTGGCTTTAGTGGACTCGGCCAGAGTGGTGTGCGCGTCCCAGATACCAACACGCTTGATGTCCGCGGGCTCCTTGGCCGTGAGCAAAGTCAACGGCACGTCCCACAGAGTCGCGTCATCCTTCTTCTGATCAAAGTCGCTGAAGAAACGCTCCTGTTTGATGGTCAAACCGTGCTCAGGGGAGACGTCGACCGTGACAAGCGGGTATCCGGTCTGCTTGGTCCACGAGTTGGCCATCTTGGTGATCTTCACGCCCGAGACATCTTCCAAAGCGTCCCACAAGTCCTCGGTCTTGGTGTTCTTGTAGCTGTACTTGACGAGGTAGTTGTGGACGCCCTGGTAGAAGGTGTCGCGGCCAAGGTAGTCCGAAAGCATGCGGACAACGCTGGCTCCCTTCTGGTACGAGATAGCGTCGAAGATCTCCTGCACTTCCTTCGGGTGGTGGACCTCCACCTCAATCGGGTGCGAGCTCACCATCGAGTCCTTGGCGAAGGCCGAGCCCAGGAGCACTTGCTGGACGAAGGTCTCCCAGACCTTCCACTCCGGAAAGAGCGCGTTGACGGCGTCAAACTCCATGTACTGCGCGAAGCCTTCGTTGAGCCAGAGACCCGTCCACCAGTCCATGGTGACCAGGTTGCCGAACCACTGGTGCGAGAGCTCGTGGCAGACGACACGGGCAACACCCACGAGGTGCTCTTGGCTGCTGCGGGCCTCATCGACCAACAACGCCGTCTCACCGTACGTCACGAGACCCCAGTTCTCCATAGCACCAGGGAACCCGCGAATAGACACCATGTCCAGCTTCTCCAATGGGTACGGGATGCCAAACTGCTTGGTGAAAAACGACAGCGCGCGCGTACCCACGTCCAAAGAGAAGCGAGCGCGCTCCGACTTGCCCGGCGGAGTGTACACGTTCACCACCACGCCCTCGTCGCTCTTGCCCGTCAACACATCAAACTCACCGACCGCCATCGCCACGATGTACGTCGACATCACTGGCGTCTCCGCAAACTTCCAGTACTTCTCCTCGGCCGAGTCGGTGCGCGACTGCTTGCGGAACTGCGCGTTCTTCTTGGGACGCACCTCGGTCTCCACGACGTGCATGTTGGAGAGCGCCGTGAGGCTGGCGTCCGTGACCATGGAGATGTTGAAGCGCGCCTTGATCGCGGGCTCGTCCCAGCAGACAAACGCACGGCGCGCGTCGCAGGCCTCGAACTGCGTGACCGCGAGCGGACGCTTGTCGCCGTCGACGTCGTAGTCGGAGCGGTAGAAGCCGTGCATCTTGTCGTTGAGGAAGCCGTGGAAGCGCATGGAGAGCGTGACGGTGGCGCCGACGGGGAGCGCCTCGGCAAAGTGGAAGGTCACGGTCTCGTCGTCCGGGACGAACTGCAGCTGCGTGCACGGCAGCTTCTTGGTCGTCGCCGTCTCGTCGCTTTCAACGGTCACGGGCACCTCGATCGTCACGTCGTAGACGCAGAGCTCGATGGCGTGGCAGATGATGGAAGTCGTGGCCTCATGGACCGTGAGCTCGACGCGCTCGGAGGCCTCGAAGCGGAAGTTCATGAGGTCGATCACATCGTAGTGGATGAAGTACTAAAAGAAGGAGAGGCGACGTGAGTGCCAACGCATGAGCGGCGCGTAGAAAGAGTGAGAGACAGCATGTAACGTACCTTTTGCGGCACGACGTTAGTGGGCAGGCGCGCGTACTTTGGCTTCTCAGCGGTGGAGCAGCAGCCGGCGGTCATGGTTGCTTGGTGCTTCTTCCTGGGGCCTGTGGTCTTCTGGGCGACGCGTGGCGGATTCCAGAATGGAGACGAAGAGCGAGGGGGGAGGCGGAGAACCGGGCTTCCCAGAGAGATCAAGAAATCCTGCCTGGCCGCGTGGGTGCGCGGCCCACTTTGAAGAAGGGGGTCCTCCATGATGAAGAGGGGCACGTATCGTTGACAACGGTCTGGTTACCTGACCTCTAATAATGCATTCTTCGAATCGGCCTTGCTTTGTTTTGGGATTGGTTCAATTGGAAGTGACCTTTATAAATGAATAATAAATTGATGACCAAGGGAATGATTGCCCCTGCATTCATGGTAAATTGTGCGCCCGTGTTTGTAGCGGATATGCATTTGTAGATTACAAGAAAGGCTGATATGGCTGTTATTTTTGTATCGTAAATAAGGGGTACTAATTTGTAAAGGTAACTGGAACGGATTCGTCCGGTTGCGGCACCAAACCATGCCGCAGAATGATGGTCGAAAATTCCTTGAGGTTGAGCAGCGGTGATGGAAGAGGATGCCGATCGGCGATGGCGCAGGACGCACGTGCATGACGCTATACCGCGAGGACCTGGCTATAGACTCACGACCACCGTAGTTTGTATACGCCCCGTACGCTTGGGCTGCTCTCGGCGAGGTTTTCCAACGATGCTTTACCCTGCGTTCTGGACCTCGAGTTCGGTCGTGGACAACGATTTCACTTTGTCGAATTACAGAATCGAATCGCTTCCCTTGGTTTCTGAATCCCAACTTTGTATGCTGGTTGCAGGCAAACGACAAGTTAGAGTCTCGGCACGAGAGATGCAGTCGTAGTTTTGTCCGTTTCTTCATGCTCCAAGTGGCAGCGACCGAACTGGGTGGCGTCCTGCCATCACGATGCGCCCACCAATTACAAGCCTCGTGCTCCTACAGCTCGACAATAAACGTGGAGCAAACACTGAGAAAGCGTTGCTGAAAAGGATCCGCTGGCCCTGCACGCGGAGTTTGCCATCAAACCCGAATGATCCAAAGTCAGCGTGTTACGAGCACCCATCACCCCATTCTTGGAGGGCTAAGTGTTCACAAGTTCCCCTGTATTGATCCGCATGATCTAAGAAGCCCAATGCGATGCGAACGCCTCATTACAGCAGCTTTGTGAATCACCTTTCTCCTCTCGAGCGACACGAGGGTATCAAGCAAGCCAAGAGGAGCTATCTCACGCGGAGGGATTTTCAACCAAATCGCCCTGTGTCACTCTAACGAGGTTGATGATACTCCCAAGGAATCGCTCACCGCAAAATGCTCCAATCACTCGCGCGATCGACACGGCGTCCTCGGCGCCGCGCGCTCTCGCTCGCCCCGCGGCCGTTCGCAAGCACCGTTCGCAGCAGCACAAGCCAGACCAGCGGCTTGCGCGTGGGCGTCGTCGGGCTGGGCGCGATCGGCTCGATCTTCTTCACGCAGTTGAGCCGCGAAGCGCTTCGGTCCGGAGCCACCGCGTCGCCGCTCGTGCGCAGCGTCGAGGCCTTTGTGAAGCCCCATCACTTGGCGCAGCTCGTGCAGCACCCGTCGATCGCACTGAGCCACCCAGCTAGCGACGATGGTGACGTGGCGTTTGCGACGATCCCGCTGGAGGTGAAGCACGGCGACCTCGTCGCAGGCGCCGACGATGCGGTCCGGATCCGGACGCTCAACAGCGAACGCGATGGACGCGAGCCGACACTGGACGTTGTGCTCGTGGCACTCAAGGCCTACGATAGCGCGCGCGCGATGGAAGAGCTGCAGGCCAACCACGCGCACCGCTTTGACTGTGACGCCGTGATTGTGCTGCTCCAGAACGGACTCGGCGCGCTCCCATCGGAGGAGGCGTCGACCACGAGCAGCACTCCGGTCAATTCATGGCACTACGTCAACGGCGTGACGTTCGTTGGAGGTCGCGTGCGGTCGATGGGCCAGGTCATCGTCAGTGGACTCGAGACGGAGCCAACGTACTTCGCGCCGGTGAGCCAGGCGACGAAAGTCTCGGCTGACCGATCCCGCATCGTGACCGAGAAGTTGCGGATCCTGAGCGAGGCTCTCGCTCAATCAGGTGGATGATGATGCGTCACTTGCGGGAACAGATCCCAAACGCGGCGCCTTGCTGACACGCTTGTTGGACCTGACTATCTCGCCCAGGTCTGAGATCCGAGGTGCTGGCCACCAGTGAAATGCAGACCATCTTGTGGCGCAAGCTGATCGTGAACGCGGCGATCAACCCGGTCGCGGCGCTGCTCAACGCGCCCAACGGAAGCGTCGGCGCCTGCGAGTGGAGTCGGCGCTGCGTGGAGGCCGTCGTGCGGGAAGCCGTCGAGATCGCGCAGCGCGAGCAAGTCGACCTGCAGGCCACAGAGCAGGTGAGTCTGGACGCGCGCAAGAGGATCCTGATTCGAGAGCAGTATCCTGATCAGCGCTTCGTTTTACACAACACTAGGAGATGGTCGAGTACGTGCTGCGCGTGGCCGTGAACACCAAGGCCAACGTCTGCTCGACGCTCGCAGATCTCCGCAAGGGAGCGAGGTACGTCCCCTCAGCACCCAGGACAGCCTCGCCTGTGTGGCTCTAACGATGCTGCGACGTGTGCGCTGCGCAGAACGGAGATCGACGCGATCACGGGGCAGCTCCTCCACTTCGGCCACAAGCACGGCGTGCCCACGCCCACGAACGCGCTATTGTTCGACCTCGTCAAGGCCCTCGAGGCGCAGCAGCTCCGCGCCGGGCGAGACGGATCCTCGTGAGCTGCGGTCGTACTGAGATTGTTGAAACGCGGAAGCAACCTTGTCGTATTTTTTTGTTCCGCGGACTATTTTGTGTATGTTCGCATTTGACGCGCTTCTGTTCCACGTATCCTGCTCCACGGAGAACACATGTGCTGCATGCCTCGTATCCATCCATCCACCCAGCTTATTGGATCCAGGTTCATTCCCCCTGCATCTTTTGCTCTGCGAGAATGTTCTGCGGTGAACGGCCACGTCTAAATCACGTAAGGCTGGCTGTCGTCCACACCCGATGTCCTCGTGTGTCAACGCACCGGAGATTCCGTTCCCAGAATATGTCCCGCTGGCACGCCAGCTGGCGTCTAAAAAACCCCACAACGATGTCTGCCAGCCAGGCGTTTGCGTGTTCGTGCCGTTCGTCTGCAAGCGCGCTCTATTGAGGTGGCATAGAGTACGCTCCCCCCTGTGACTGCGCCAACATGAAAGATGTTCCCACGATGTGTTCCCTCCTCCTCACTTCATTCCCCCATTTTCGTTCCCGAGTTCTCATCTCCATCTCTGCCCAACGGAAACCGCAAGGGAAACCATGACCGCGTCGTGCTGCTCCAACAAGGAGAAGCCGACGTTCGCGCGGCTGCCGACCAACGTCGTGCCGCAGAAGGTGCGTCTCTCCTGCCCCACGCGACGCGCGGCGTCGCGCGTATTCGATCCGTGTCTTTCCGGTGTCCTGACGATGCGTTTTGTGGTGTTGATAGTACTTTATCGACTACGATGTGATCGACCTCATGAACCACCGCTTCGAGGCGTCCGAGCGCATCGAGCTGCAGGTCGCGGAAGCCACGCGCACGGTCACGTGCCACGCCGTCGAGCTGTACGTGTACGACGTGACGGTGGACGTGCCCGCGGCGGACGGCAGCGGAGACGCGAAGAACAAGACGCTGCCGTGCACGCAGATGCAGTTTTTGCCGGACGACGAGAGCGTGACGTTCCACTTTGCCGAGCTGCTGCCCGCGGGTGCCACGGTCACGCTCTCACTGCGCTTCCACGGCTTCCTCAACGACAAGCTGCGCGGCTTCTACCGCACCGAGTACGAGCTCGAGAACGAGAAGCGTCCGCTCGCGGTCACGCAGTTCGAGGCCTGCGACGCGCGCCGCGCGTTTGTGTGCTGGGACGAGCCCGCGATCAAGGCGCGCTTCAACATCTCCATGGTCACGGACGCCAGCCTCACGGCGCTCTCCAACATGCACGTTGTGCAGACGCAGATCCGCCCGAAGAAGAACGCTCACCTGCGCAAGAACACCCGTACGGACGCGCCGACCGAGAAGTACTGGAAGTTTGCCGAGACGCCCGTCATGTCGACGTACATTGTGGCGATGGTCGTTGGTGAATTTGACGTGCTGACCGACATCAGCGACGAAGGCGTGATCGTGAACGTGTACACGGCGCCTGGTGTGGCTGAACGTGGTCGATTTTCGCTGGGTGTGGCCACGCGCGCTTTGTCGTTCTTCACCAAGCAGTTTGGTATCCCGTACCCGCTCAAGAAGCTTGACATGGTTTCGATTCCCGATTTCCTCGGAGCCATGGAGAACTGGGGCCTCGTGACGTACACGGAGACCTACCTCCTCGTGGACGAGAAGCTCACGAGCCACGAGATCAAGGTTGATGCGGCTCGCACTGTGTGCCATGAGCTGTCCCACCAGTGGTTCGGCAACCTTGTCACCATGGACTGGTGGACGGGTCTCTGGCTCAACGAGGGTTTTGCGCAGTACATGGAGTTCGACGCCGTCAATGCGCTTTTCCCGGAGTGGAAGGTCTGGGAAACGTTCGTTCAGGAGGTGTTGATGGGGTCTGGTTTCGCGAAGGATTCGATGGTCACATCTCACCCTATTGAAGTCGAGGTGCATCATCCGAAGGAAGTTGACGAGATCTTCGATGTGATCTCGTACAACAAGGGTGCCAGTGTCGTTCGCATGCTCTCGGAGTTCTTGGGCCGTGATGTCTTCTACCAGGGCGTCCACAACTACCTCGTCAAGTACAGCTACAAGAACACCAAGACCGAGGACCTGTGGGATGAGCTTGAGGCCGTGTCCGGCGTGAAGATCACCAAGATGGCCAACTCCTGGACGAAGCAGACGGGCTTCCCGCTTGTCACGGTGGAAATCTCGGCTGAGCAGCAGCTGAGCATCAAGCAGGAGCGTTTCTTCAGCGACTTTGATCAGAAGAAGGACGACGCGACGCTGTGGGACGTGCCGCTGACACTGATCACATCAAAGGAGCCGACCGAAATCAAGCGTATTGGTATCTGGGATGCGCACAGCTCTTCGGCTGAGACGACCAAGGTCACGCCCGTGACCGCCAGTGGAGCGATCACCGAGAGTGTGCGTTCAGCTGTGCCGTCTGGTGAGGGCTGGTTCGTGCTCAACCCGAACCAGTCCAACTTCTACCTGGTCAACTACCCATCAGCTATGTGGAAGAAGCTGCAGGAGCCGGTCAAGACGTGCTCGCTTTCAGTGGTTGATCGCGTTAGCCTGATTAGCAGTGTGTTCACACTCGCGTCTTCGGGTGTTCTGTCCGTGTCGGACGCCTTCGATTTCACCGCAGCGTATGCTCATGAGCCCGAGTATCTTTGCTGGAAGGAGATTTCGGCAAGTGTGGCGAAGTACGAGTCCCTCTTTGGGGACGAGCCCTTCTACCCTCAGCTCCAGAAGTTCGTTCGGGATATCTTCAGCTCTGTGATGTCGCGGCTGACATGGGAACCGACTGATGAAGACAAGGCGAAGAGCAGCACGGGGGACTTCCGTGCCATTACGATCGCGCGATTGGGTGCTGCCGGAGATGAGGATATCATCAACGAAGCTCACAAGCGTTTCAAGCTGTACCTTGGCGGCGAGAAAGCAGCGCTGTCGGCGGATCTTCGCGGTGTCGTGTTCCGTATCCATGCGAAGAACACTTCTGCCAAGGACTCACGTGCACTCGTCAAGCAGCTGCAGGAGTTGTACGAGTTCAGCGATTTCGCTGAAGAGAAGGAAGACTGCTTGCTGTCGATGGGCCTCGTGGCGGATCTTGATGTGAAGCGTGAAGTGCTCGAGTGGGGTTTCGGCGGTGCTGTGAAGGCGCAAGAGATGACGCGCTTGATCAGTAGTGTGGCTACAGGAAAAGCTGGCGCTCGCCTCGCGTGGGACTACATTTCGGGCCACTTCGACGTGATCAGCTCTCGATTCTCGTCATTGATGCTGGGTGGCGTGGTCTGTGTGGCTGTTGCACGTTTCGTCCATGCGACCGAGGCCGATGAGGTCGAGAAGTTTGCAAGCACCAACGATATGAGTGGATTTGAGCGTCGTCTGAATGTCGCGCTCGAGGGCGTGCGTCTTCGCAGCAAGGCGTATGAGCGTGATCGACAGGTGCTTGCCAAGTGGCTCGAGCAGCGCCAGTAAGAAGACTCCAGCCACCAATCGGAAGATAGTTATTCGGACCATAGATTCAATGGCGGTAGGCGCAGGAGTCGAGATTTCGTCGTGGCGACAACGGTGACCAGCACCCTGGTAGAACGAGCCCGTATCAAAGGATACTGAATGCACAACTCTATAGATCTATTTACCGATCCTCGTGACCTCTCTCCACGTATCTAACGTTGAAGCATGTGATGTGTGAGGTTGACTCGAACGGACGCTGCAATCGTAACTGCTGAGAGGGTTTCGGCACCATGCGACCCGCCAAGTACCAAGCCAAGCGGTCCGATCAGGTGCTGTTTGCTTTCGCAAAGACGGTGCTCGCAATGGGCGTGGATCTCACATCGATCCCTCGGACGGGCGGCGTCTCGGAAGACGCTATCATCCAGCAGCTTCTCGCGGAGACCACCTCAGCGGACCCGTCGGTGCCGCCGCCGCAGTACATCGACGAAGTATTCTCCCCCAGCGAGCTGTCCACGCTGTATGTGGACCCGAACAAGCGCCCCGACTACGCTGCCCCCAACGGTGGCGTCGTCTGGTATCGCCCCACCGAGTATACCGACGACCCAGACTACTTCAAGTCCACCTCCGGATGCGGTGTCTTGCGCGAGGGCGTGCTGACGGACGCGTGGCTGCTCGGCGTGTTCGCGGCGCTCGCATTGCACCCGGACAACCTCATCGAGAACCTGTTTGTGAGTGAATCGCTCCACGGCTTCAAGCAGTTTGGCGTGTACACGTGCCGGTTCTACAAGAACTGCCAGTGGGTCAACGTCACGACCGACACGCGCGTGCCGTACTCGACCGAGATCGACGACGAGGAAGAGAAAGGAAGTGCAAACACGCCAGGCCACTTGCTGTACGGCGGTTCACTCAACAAGAACGAGGTGTTCGTGCCGCTTTTGGAGAAAGCCTACGCGAAACTCCACGGATCGTACCAGGCACTCACGCTCGACGGCCAGGGCAACGGGAACGTGAGTGGCCGCATTTTAGAGGCGCTTCTCGACTGCACCGGAGGCAGTGCGCTACGAATCGATTTGCTGGAAGAAAAGCGGCGCGTTGGCGAGTACGGGGACGCGTCGCTTGGTGCGCTCTGGAAGCGGATGGTCAAGTACAAGAATCGAAGATGTGTTCTGACGGCCCAGCTCAAGCAGCTCTCCTTCAACGCGTACGACCTCACCCCACTGGGTATTCTTAAGAACCGCCAGTACGTCGTGATGCACATCAAAGAGGTGGTGGTCGGTGGCCCGGCAGCGAGCGGCGGCGGCGGTGGAGGCGCGAGCGCGCCTGGCCAGGTCGCCCCGGTCACCGTTCTTCGCTTCGTGAAGCTCAAGAACGTATGGGGCCGAGGTATGTGGAAGGGCGAGTGGTCGAACGATGACAGCAAGTGGGAAGAGCATATGCAGATCGAGTTGGCGATGCGCAATGACCCGGCGTGCGAGTTCTCGCGAAGCGGCAGCGACGGGTGCTTCTGGATGGTGTGGGAGGACTTTATCGAGAGCTTCAACGAGATGTACGTCGCCCACGTGTTCAGCGGCAGCGAGAGCGAGGAAGCGACGTACCACCAGTACTCCGTGTCGGGTGACTGGGTGGGCAACGCTGCTGCCGGGCCCCCGATGGGCGCCACAAGTGGCAATCGTCCGACAACGACAGCCGCGCACCACAGCCACGACGACGCAAACAGTGATCAGCAGCAAGCGGCAACAAGGAAAGAGCGGCCGATTGATCGCACCAAGTGGAGCGTTCTGGCCGACGCCGACCCGAACTGGCACCGAAACCCTCAGTTCAAGCTCAGCGTGCCGCAAAAGACCAGCGGCGTGCTACTGTCGCTCACGCAGCGCGACTTCCGACTCTTCGGCGGCGACAACTACGCCATCAATGTGGTCTTGCTCAAGCAGAAGGCCGGGAAGACGTCGATCGTGTGGGAGTTCGCGCGTCACAAGCTCGTCGCGGAGGTGCATTCCTACGAAGCCAACAGCTTTCTGCACCACTACGAACCGGCCGCGACCGCACCGCCTCTCACTGCAGGCGGTGGAGGTCCAGGATCCGGAATCGGCAAGCACATTCCCGAGCGCGAGATTGTCAAGGAAGACCTCGTGCTGGAGCCTGATGCGTCGTACTTCCTGGTGCCCTACACGGACCATGCCAAGGTCGAGATGGAATACTTTCTGCGCGTGTTTTCGCCCAAACCCGTTTGCGTGGAGCGTGTCGAGCCTGTGTTTACGTCGGCCCAGCAGGGCAAATGGCGCAACGAAGATAGCGCCGGTGCGGATGGCGCCGCAGGTGGCGCAGACCCATCCATCGCCACGACGACGACCTCTGCTGGCGGACCGTTGTGTTTGCAGCTGTTCGGTGGCGACGAGAACGCCGCGTGGTGCCAGAACCCGCAGTTTTGGTTACGCCTGCGACCGATGGATCCGAAGAAGCGTGCCAAGCTGCTCGCGTCCCGGTCGTTCGCAACACTCAAGATCATCGTGCGCAAAACGTCCACGAAGAGCGGCAGCTCGGGTAGTGGCGCCGGCGGCGGCGTGGCTAAGAGTCGTATGAAGGAGCTCTCGAAGGAACGGTTCAACCTTGTGGGCATCACAGTCGTGCGCGCCAAGGCTTCCGGTGCTGGTATCGGAGGCGAGGATGATGCAGCGAGCGACCAGAAAGACCCCCGCGGCCATGGCTCTGGTGTCGGGGCAAAGAACCCGGGTCCGAGTCGTGCGAGCCTGGCCCGTGCGCAGGCCAAGGCCCCGAAGACCAATTTCCTGGGTGAGATCATCGAGAAGCCACAGTGGAAGACCGGCGGATCGCAGCGTCGCGATGACGCCAAGGCGTCGTATGCGGGAACCGGTGACTACAGCGAGGACAAGCAGGCGGACGACGCCGCTGACGTCAAACGCCTGGTAGACAGCAAAGGCGCAGCGGGCGAGATCTCAGCTTTCCCACCGCCTCGATTAGTGGTCAAGCCGGAAGAGTGGTGCCGCATCTCGGACTACTCGAGTCCTCTGGTGGCGTGCATGTACCTGCGCAAGTTGCCAAAGGAGTGGCTACTGGAAGAGCAAGGCGGGCTCATGGTCGTGCCGACGCTGGGCGAGGCCGGTGCTGAAGGTTCGTTTGACGTACAGGTGGATTGCGATTTCCCGCTCGTGCTCGACGAGCTGCCGCGGTTCACGACGCAGAGCATGCCGGGCGAGTGGGAGGCTACGAACGCCGTCGGGTGCCACTTGCACAGCGAGTGGAAGAAGAACCCCAAGTTCTACCTGCACCTCAAGGGCGTGCGCCCGGCCAAGGTCAAGATCACGCTCACGCGGTCCGAGCTCGAGTGGAAGACCAAGTGCAAGCGCGACGCCGTGGGCACGATGATGGGCTTCTACCTCTTCCACGGCCAGCGGCTCACGCGCGCGAGCGACCACCAGGGCAACAACAGCGGCAATGGCACCTTCCACTCGATCATTGTGAACGGCCGCCCGTGGAGCGAGACGGACTTTGTGCCGCTCCACAGCGTGGCGTCACCGCCCGAGCTCATGCTGCCGGCGGCCTTCAACGAGCCGTACGTGATCATGCCGGCGACATACGAGCCCGGGAAGACCGGCCGGTTCGTGCTATCCGTGCAGTGCGACACCGAGTTCACGCTCACGGGCGACGAACCGTGAAACAGAGAGAGGAAGACGAAGAAGCGCACCGTGTCTTCGTCAGGTATCCCCAAAAAACATTGATCTTTTTCTCATGGAGCTACATGGTCTACACGTGGTTGGCATACATAGGTGTGTACTCGTACAGGGTGGAAGAGGATGAGCCAGGGAGCAGTCGACGCAAACGATCGCTTGACACTGACGTTTCCGATCCTCGGTCAAATCACAGGCGCGAGGCGCTGTGCAGCGGAATAATTAGGGAGCAGTAAATACAGGCGAGGCCCGCGCGTTAGCAGCGCTCGAGCAGCGGATTCGAGACGCGGTGGCTAAGCGAGAGCGTCTCGAGCGCGAGCTTGGTGGGCGTCGTGGGAGACACAAAAAGCGGACGCGGGCGGTTGATCGCGTCCGAGTTTTCGTCATCTTCATCGCCATCTTCTTCGTCGCTCACGGTCGTCGTCGGGCTCGCGTGGCGCTCGTGCTGCTTGTCGGTGGAGAGCAGCTGCACGCAGTCGAGGAAGAGATCGGCCGAGTCGCTGCGCTCGCGCGACTTGGCGCCGCCGAGCTGCCGAAGCATCGCCACGCGCGACTTGTCGGGCATCGTCATCGCCAGCACCCCGGACGTCGCCGGGGACGGCCGAAGACCCACGTGAGGCTGCGTCGGCTCCTTGGTCTCCTCCTCTCGCTGCGGCTCTTCTTCTTCTTCTTCCTCGTCGCCATCTTCGTCGTCCTCGTGCTGCGGCTGCAGCGGCGAGAGCGCGTCCTCCGAGTCGGTCAGCGTCACGCCGTACTCGCGCCACGCCGAGACTTGGTTCTGGAGGCGAGACGGAGCGGCGACAGTCACCACCCGCGGTGCAGCAGCCGCAAGCGGACTTGCGAGAAAGTTAAAGAAGAGAGGGGTCGTCGACGTCGTCGTGGCACCCGCCGAACGCCCAACGGACCCAACGGCCACGGGCGAATAGCCGCTCACGGAAAGCGGCGACTGCTCTGGCTCGCTCGGCGTCACCGCCGCCTTGGTCGGCGCCTTCCTGGCAGAACCCGCGCCGCTCGTCTTCTTGGCCGCCGCCCGCGGGCTGCCGCCGCTGCCCGAGGCCTTGAGCTTGTTGGCCTGGCGGCAGCGGCGCCGGTACGTGGAGTACCAGTGGTTCTTGATGGCGTTGTCCGTGCGGCCCGGGAGCAGCTTGGCGATCTCGGCCCAGCGGTTCCCGAGCGCCTGCTGCGCCGCGAAGATGATCTGCGTCTCGTCGGCGCGCCACGGCGCCTTGTCGATGCTCGGGTCCAGGAAGTTGAGCCACCGCGTGCGGCACTGCTTGGGCGTGCGGCCCGGGAGCTGCTCGGCGATGCTCGACCAGCGCTTGGTGCCGTGCTGCGCCACGAACGCCAGGATCACGCGGTCGTCCGCCTCGGTCCACTGGCGCCGCTTGCTGCCCGACGCGGACGATGACGCCGGCGCGGCCATCGCGAGGTCGTCGTCGTCGTCGTCCAGGAGGTCGCGGTCCATGTCCACGTCGTGGTCGTCGTCCTCGCGCGCCAGCGGCTGCGAGTGGCCGGCGCTGGGCATGGTTCGATTCGTCGGGAGAAAGTAGTGGTGGCTCGAGCGCTAGCGTAGCGAAACCGGAACTGCGACGTGTGAGAGCGCACGCGTGTGGGTCTATGAAGGCAGCGCGTCGGTGGGGGGAACGCAGAGAGAGACAGAGAGACGGCGGCGCGACGGAAGCGATGGCGCGCGGACTCCTTCGACGCTTTCTCTCTTTCTTTGGCGTTGGGTAATACTCGCTGCTTCGTCGCAGAGGAAAGCGCGGAGACTGGGCCAACGTTGGGCGTTCGTTGGGCGTCGGCGCGTTGGATGTTGGTGGTTCCTTCTCTTTTTTTGTTGCTGCTGCTGCAACTCGTCGATTGCCCTGGGCGGCCAACGAGGGAAATGTTGGGCACAAGAAGAAGAAAAAAACGAAGCAAATGCGTTGGCGAGGCACGTGGGCCGACTGCTACATCAACGACACGATGGGAGGAGCTCCTGGGCTGGGTTTAACCCGAATCCTCGTCGGGCAATGAACGAATCGCGGCGGCGAAAACACGGCGCCCAACGTTGGCCCCCAGCCGGCCAGCATCCACCACCACACCGACATCCGAGTGGACCGCCGGCCACAACGGCAACCCTGGGCGAAAGAAAGAAGGTGGCGCCCCAATCACCATCGCGCATCCGGCGGTGTCTTGAAACGGACGAGACAAACTGAAGACACCGATTGGCTGAAACTCAAAACTCGAATGGGTCGTTACGGACGAGAAGGGGATGGGGTGACCGTTTGGCGCCGAGAACCGTTACACTCGTTCCGATTGCAGGCTGATCCAGGCGTGGTTCCGGTCCACCCAACCCTTCTTCATGTCAAGTGTTGAAGCGAGAGGGAATTGGGGTCACAAGGGCGACATTTTTTGTTGTTGGGACCACCAAAGGCGACCGCAACTTGTTGGGGAAAAAAATGGAACATGGCTGTGCTGAGCTACAGTATCCGCTACTGGTATGCGTACAGGAATGCCATGTACAGTAGTTTCCAGGCACACGCGAGCGAACGTTCTTCTGGGTCGTGGCACCACCGCCGCATTGTGGGTGTGTTCGCCTTCGGGAGCGCACAAGGCAGCCCAGTCAGTCATGAAGCAGACGTCCTGCTCAAACCTACTGCCATGAGTGATCTAATGCCCCTGTCTCAAAACACGGTTGATATGAGGAAGGGGGGGTCACAAATACTGTATCTAAGCCATCGTTTCTAGCATTTCTAACCAGATGTACCACCATTATGGTACCCTTCCTCAGAACCTCCAAATTGAGGTTTTGGAGCTCCTCGCAATCCCCTCAACCGCGGCTCGGGGATTGGTTGGCGCAGACCGCTGGGGCTGGAGGCTCTTGCGGGATATGATGGCCACGGCGGCGCCATGGCGGTCGTGAGTTTCCCTCTTTCCCAGTCGAAAAAGCGTGCGCATCCTCTATAAACACCATGGCCCCTCCTCCTCCTGCTGGCGAAGAGAAGATCGTGATCCTCCG